>JACEGR010001653.1:0-158017 GCA_014170235.1 Listronotus bonariensis | reverse complement strand
AGAGAACCGATTGATCTCCATCCTGGCCACAGCGGTTTTGTGTGGTTTCTGTCATTATTATATCCTGTGCCTCCAACCTTTCTGCATTTTCCTGTGTTGTTAAATTTTGCAGAGAACTCGATGATTCTTGTAGAATTTCATCTACTAAAACGAGAACTCTGCGCTTGAAGGTTCTCATTTGATGATCTGACATAGCGTTCACATCAGGAAGTAAACTCAGCAAAAACATTCGCTTGGGATCCTCTATCACATCAGCTTTTTTTTCCAATTTAGCTTTCCTAGCTTGGAAGTATTCCATAATGCCTTCGTCGACATCTGTTTGTTGTTTTCTTTTACGACTACGACGGTCTTTAAAGCCGCTATCAGTGCTTTGAGGAGATGGGCTTGGGAGAGGACATGACATAGGAGACGGTGAAAGAACTGATGATGTAGATGCTGTTGGGAGAGGACATGACATGGGTGAAGGTGATAGGTCTGATGATGGAGATGATATTGAAAGAGGACATGATATAGGTGTAGGTGATGGGTTTGCTGGCGAATCGCCGGCTTCTTCGTAACATTCATGATCAGTCATCTCAGCAATAACCTCCTGAGGAATGTTTGGTATATTTCCAGATACATTCGCATTCAGCGTTCTTATAAATGGGATTGTAAATTGCATACAATCTGTTAAATAGTATGGTTTCTTCTTTTTTGCGGAAGAGCCACTTGGAGCCGGTTTCGTGTGGCGGACAAATACCGCGCGTAGATTTTTCCATTTCTCTTTACACTGACTTGCTGAAACAAAAGAAAAACTTTATTAATTTTTTGCAGGTACTTAGCAACTGGAGATACATTTGTGAATATCGGATTCTATTTTGCCAGAGGAGACAATACGGTCTCACTTATTATTGCAGAAACTACAGTTATTATATGGAATGTCCTGAATGAAACTTATATGCCAAATCCGAACATAGCTCAATGGAAGAACATATCAGAACGGTATCGTTTGTTATGGAATTTGCCTAATTGTATTGGTTCGTTGGACGGAAAACATATCCGAATAGAAAAATTCCCTAATTCTGGATCAAGTAACTTTAACTACAAATCATACCATTCTATAGTGTTGATGGCATGTAGTGACGCTGACGGGATATTTACATTAATTGAATGTGGTTATGCCGGCAGAAACAGTGATGGTGGCATATTTCGTGCTTCTGCCATCAAACATTGGATAGAAAATGATAGTCTGAACATTCCGGCACCCTCAAGTTTACCAAATGATGGATGTAATTTTCCCTACTATTTTGTAGGTGACGAGGCGTTTCCTCTGAAACGCTATTTAATGAGACCATATCCGCAAAGAACTTTGGACAATGTAAAAAGAGTGTTTAATTATAGATTAAGCCGAGGGAGAAAAACAGTTGAATGTGCATTTGGCATGATGGCTGAAAAATTTGCAGTGTTAGGAAGTCCTATCCGATGTCATGACCCAGAGAAAGTTACTAATATTGTAAAATCAGTATGTATATTACACAATTACGTACGGAAGAGAGAAGGCATTCAGTACAATCCACAACAATTTGAAGCAAATCGAGAATTGGTGCCAGATTCAATACCAGCTCCACAGAATCTTCAAATAACAGCGCTATCTTCGGCATATAATTTGAGAGATTACCTAGCCAACTATTTTATAACACCACATGCAGCCTTACCGTGGCAATGGAATTATATTTTATGAAATAAAATATTTTTTACTAAAGAATAGTTTACATACCTGTCAGATTAACCACTTTTCCCACTGCAGTCCACGCTTTTTCCGTTATATCCTTACGCGAATATTCCGCTAATTTGTAATTGTACAAGCACGGATACTTCTCTACTTCTTGTACAAATTTAATGTTTGTAATTTGCTCATTCATCTTCTTGATCTCAAAATACTTTCAAAAACCATTGATCGAACGGCGCGTCTCACCAAGTAACCAGTAGCGCGGATACTGCATGTTGCGTCGCGGGGAATCGGTTGCAAACCCGTTCCAAACCGATTAGTGACCAATCGCGTCGTGTGCGAGCCGCTATGGTATTATATGAGCAGTGACGCTTAAGTAACTGGTTACTAATTAGAGTTTGTAACTGGTCTCTTTTGAGTAGCTAAACTTCGAGACAGTGACAATTTAAGATTTTGCCGTTATTGTAACCATAGTTACGTTACATTGTTAATAAAGGTATAAAAACGAAGGCACGTGTTTTTATACGAGGTGTTTTGGAACAGTATATTACACAATTACGTACGGAAGAGAGAAGGCATTCAGTACAATCCACAACAATTTGAAGCAAATCGAGAATTGGTGCCAGATTCAATACCAGCTCCACAGAATCTTCAAATAACAGCGCTATCTTCGGCATATAATTTGAGAGATTACCTAGCCAACTATTTTATAACACCACATGCAGCCTTACCGTGGCAATGGAATTATATTTTATGAAATAAAATATTTTTACTAAAGAATAGTTTACATACCTGTCAGATTAACCACTTTTCCCACTGCAGTCCACGCTTTTTCCGTTATATCCTTACGCGAATATTCCGCTAATTTGTAATTGTACAAGCACGGATACTTCTCTACTTCTTGTACAAATTTAATGTTTGTAATTTGCTCATTCATCTTCTTGATCTCAAAATACTTTCAAAAACCATTGATCGAACGGCGCGTCTCTCCAAGTAACCAGTAGCGCGGATACTGCATGTTGCGTCGCGGGGAATCGGTTGCAAACCCGTTCCAAACCGATTAGTGACCAATCGCGTCGTGTGCGAGCCGCTATGGTATTATATGAGCAGTGACGCTTAAGTAACTGGTTACTAATTAGAGTTTGTAACTGGTCTCTTTTGAGTAGCTCCGTGTGAGAATGGCCTAATACTGATAATTATATACAGGGTAGGACAAAAAGTACTTATTTTTTTAATGAAGCACCCTGTATATTTAATCACATTTAAAAACATCTTAAAAAAGCTTTAAGAAAATACTATATTAAGCACATTTAACATTATTATTATAACAAAATTTAGGGTACAAAAGTTAGCAGGGGAGAACTATTAGCGTCTACAGTGTATACAAAAAATAGGTATTATCGTATTTTGCAGTCAAATGTTTCTTTAAACTTTAATATTTAAATATTTACACACATGAAAAGTGCGTGAAGGAGAAAATAAGGTTATAAATGAATGATTCTTTCAATATTTGGCAGTGACATGGTATATGTATAATGTACATATATTTTGTTTAAAATTCTTTGGCTTGAGTCCAGAAGTGACGTGCACTTACTATCTGCCTTTACATTAGATCAAATTGAGCATGCGATAATTTAATTTCGGAATGGATGGCATATCAAGGATATAGGGCAACATACCTATTACGTGAAGTAAGCTCATAATTGATTTAAATTAGTTAAATATAAAATTGCGGGTTTATTAAAAATGATGTAATATATTGCTACTTCGAAAAATTTCATATACATAACTTTATACATCATATCGTTTAATAGGTTTTGTGACTCAAAAAAAACACATGGTTTAAGAAACTACACGTTGTTTTAAAAGTTATTCCAAAATCTTATACAATAAGGACTTAATCACCCCCCTTTTTCTCCCCTCCTATAACTGTTAAACCGTAAAGTAGAATTCAAACAAAAAAGTCAAAGGCTTTATACAAGTAAAGTCGAAAATCAACTATTTTTTTATCACGACGTTTAAATACTGTGCGAGCAACAAAAAGAGAAATAATTTGAAAGTGAGACAGAACACGACGAGCTGATGACATAGGTGGCTCTTTCTTGTATGAATCCGACTATACGTGTCAAGTATACAAGTGGGCGTACTTTTATAATAAACTTCTTATCATAAAAATTGCAACACCTAGGAATAATGTATTAAATGTAACTCGAGGTGATATAGGCATTTAATTTTGGAAACAGTACAAATAATGATAATTAAAAGAGGAGTTCGGTAGTATTTTCCTATGACGCCTGATTCTGCTTGGGATCGCACGATGGGCGACAACGGATCAAAAGGCTTTGCAAAGAAAGTTGATATTATCGTTTGAGAGATATATAATTGAGAAATATTGGTTCCTGGGTTTGGACCGCGTTAAATTAAATACGTTTGATCGACGTTTGCCATCGATTGCACGAGGCATCTTTAGTGTTCCAATCTCGTAGAGATAAAGATCCCTGAAGATGCCTTGTGCAATCGATGGCGAAACGTCGGTAAACGATTTTAATTTAACACGGTCCAAACCCAAGAACCATAATTTCTCAGTTGACCAAGGCCCTGAAAACTCTCGTTCTATGTTAGCCCATAATTTTTACATCCTTTCTTAAACTCCACGATCGCTCGATCTGTCTCGCATAAAACATGTTTGGTCGGAAGAAGCCTCAGTAGATCTAACCATACACATACTTCAGCAGAGTTCAGGAAGGATATATGACCATGTTGGGTGTCATGCAATTCCCCAAGAAGACATTAATCATTTAGAATCAAATTTTTTAGGGGTCACTAAAAATCGACTATTTGATTTTATTGTATCTATGAAAATATTTTGGTAGCTTTATAGGTTAAAAGTAATACATCAAAACGATTTTTGAATATTTATTTTTTTTTAAATTTATGAGGAATTAAAAATTTGGAGTATTCTTTTTTGTAAATCACAATATATCGGCAAGTAATTATGGGATTTCGATTAAAATTAGTGTGTGTGTGTGTGTTTTAGGTCAGCTGATGTTTTGATATGTTGTTCTCCTTCCTCTTCTGGATAAACCCTGGGCTGTTTGACTGGCTGTAGTGGCTGCTTCTGTTAGTTTGCATCCTACCTGTACGGTAATAATCCAAGGTTTTAAAAACATTTTAAGAAACCTAAATTTTAATTTCTTGTCTTTGGATAGGTTTACCAATCATATATATTTTTTATTTCCAGACACTTTTATCATTGCTAATTATTCAGTTGCCCTCCTTCTAACTTCTGAACGGTTCGGTATATTTTGATGAAACTGATAATATATGACCAAGGTTGCATTTTTTGACATATCAGTGACAGCTCCAAATGTCAAGGTGACAGCTCTAAATGTCAAGGTTACAGCTGGCCGCTAAGGCAAACCGCTACAGGAAACTCAAATTAAGGAGCAGCAGTATTGCAATTTGGTCAATCAGCTGATATAAATGGGTATCTGGATCAAAAGGGTCGAAAATATTTACCTATTTACAAAAATATACGATTTTGGGTTTGTGTTCGGCTAGAAGCAAAAGTACTTCTGAAAACAAGGCATTAAATATCAGACAAAATATTAGGCATTATAGTCTAAAAACCTAAATAAAACAAAGAGTGGTTACCAGCAAACGTTCCGCGTAATTTTATATATAGTTACAAAACGTAAGTTCTTGAATACGTAGGCATAACAAATCCGACTTTGCACCTTTTGCTTCATGGCAGAATTTTTTACGGAATCTATGATGACAACCACCAAACACTTAGCACAAATTGTAGAATAATTCTTCTTGTATTTTTTATTTCATTTATTCAATAAATTTACAAATTATCTAAAAAATACGATATTCACTGTCACAACAACAAGAAAAGCTTGACTATCAATTGTCATGAAATACTAGTTCAATATGATGTCGATGAGCGCTTGTTAACAATGTTGAAAGCTTAATTTTAATTATCTACCGCCAGCCAGAGGTTCTTTATAAATGAAATTTAAAGGGGATATTATTGTGGGTTTATAGATATACAGCAAGCCTTACACGTTTTCATAAAAAGTAGTATCACTTTATAAAAAAAAAATAAAGAGAATCCTAAGTTTTACCAAAGACAATTATAGTTTCACTACAGACTCCCAGAACAATGCTAAATTTTTGGTCATCAGTTTGGACGCTGGCTTGGCTTAATTTATGAAGCGGCAAACTATACGTACTGTTTACGTGTGTACTCGATGGATACCCGCTTCATACGAAGCGAGCGTCCAAGCTGATGACCAAAAAATTTAGCATTGCTCTGGGTGTCTGTAGTAAAACTACAATTGTCTTTGGTTATACGAATATTGTGATTTAGGCGATTTTAATGCGATATTTAAAATCAGTTTTACCTAATAAAAGTTCTGCTGAATAATAAGATAAATTAGATTTCTTGTGAAAATATGATTATTGTTTGACATTAAGGTTAAGTTTGTTGTACAACTAAACTATTGTTTTTTTCGCCTTGTTATGAAAATATATTTGGATTAAATTTATTAATTTGCAGATTAGTTTAGCTATTTTAGGAATTGGTTTATTAATTTTTAGAAATATGTATCTAACCGAAAACATCCACGTAAAATGGCTAAGATCTGTCTTTTTTCACTTTATTTGACCCCAAATTTAATGGGAATTTAAGACTTAAAAATATTAATAATAGAAATATACAGTGTGTCTACGTAAGTGGGGGACATATGGGAAACTTTTTTAATATTGATTTTACGAAAAAAGATATTCATGATAAAAAGTTCTACATGGTTTGAAATCTAAAATGCAACCATTAGATTTCAAATTTGGGTCGTTGAAGACGTCAGTCGATAAAGGTGTTAAAGTCACTTTTACTTGTTTTGAATAATTTACATTTTAACATGTCTGGACGTAGTTTTTTGTTTTTTATTTTTTCACGGGTTTTACATTACAAGTAGACAAAATATTTATATTTTTTACAAAAAAATAAAATAAAATAAAAATATTGGCATCTTTTGAATTAAAATGGGCAAATATTAACTTATTGCAGTACAATATCACAAATTAACAAAATTTTACATAACACCTTCATCCACTGTCGTCTTCAATTGTTCGTTATGGATGATATTTTTTAAACTTACTTTGTTTTTCGAATATAAGTTGATAAAGGTACTCGCACACATGTACACTTTTGTGGCACAACTTTTTATAGCGCGATATTAATAGTGGTTCTATAAATGACCTGTGCAAGTAAAAAGTGTCAAGAAAAGTTTGAAAGTTGAAACGCTCTTCACACACATAGTACGCCAATTTTTTGCGAAACACCATTTTCAAACATAATCTTGTGTTGCGTTGGCTTTCAATTTTACTGGGAAAGTGATATTATAAATTTAAAAGAAATATATTCTGATTAGGACAAAATACAAGCAGCTTTCTACCTAAAGCTAATATTACTACGAATACGCCAATTTGGAAGATTCAAAAATCGAAAAAGAAGGATTTGGGTTAAGACATTAATAAAAATCCGTGTCGTTCACGGAGTAATAAATAATTTCTTACAAGAATTAGGAGACAGATATCTTGTGACGACCCTAAAATTATAATTTTGGGTATCTTCAACTAGGATTGTGAACTGCGCATGAGCATTGTTTTTTGTTTTACCACCCTTTCGGAGTCATCCCACTCAGGTTTCGACTGTCGCCCCCTAGGTGGTGCACTGCAGCCTTAAGGCTTATTGTGCCCTGACCTACTTCTTCTCATTCACACACCATTCATTCCATAACTAAGATGGTTGCTGAACACCGCGTGCCCGGTCACCCATCTAAGTTAAGGTCGTGCTCCTCGCTGCTTTACTTGGGTCAAAATATTTTACTATGCTTCGATGATCGACAAGGCCGACCCGCCGAAGCAAGCCACAAGCGCATGAGCATAACCCTTATTTATTATTTTTACATTATTTCGTGTATAAATGGGACAAATTGTCATTTTTATTTTAATTTTTTTATGTCATTTTGCTGTATTGATTTTTAGCCTGTACTATTCCGAACCTTTCGCGTTGAAAGTGCACAAGACAAATATTGCGTTAGGTAACTTTGACTGTTCACACTTTGCAATTTTTAAAGTGTATGCAACCTGAAAAGTAACAAAAAAATTTTGAAAATGGCGCAATTTTTAACTTTGCAAAAATATTCACACGGTGCAATACCAAATTGAAGCCATTCTCTATATTGCGCAACGCAAAAGTGCACATGTGTGCGAATACCTTTAGTTTCTTGATTTTTAAAGAGTTATCCTTAACTCCTTAAAAAATGTTTTACTAGTTGTTAGATTAAGCTTTAAGCTTACACTTATTTTTCAGGAAATGCATTGTACTAATAGCAAACCACAAGAGGAAATTATACATCACACAAACAAGAAACTTCACAATATACCTAACCTGCATATATCCAATATTTTTTAAAAAATTATATTTATTAGTAAGAAATTACTTTTAAAATCTACAATATTTTTATACCGATTATATAAGTCTTCCCAGTAAGCATCATAAACTAAAAAAGCGCACTTCAAAAAAAATATGCGCACAAACACATTTTTATCTATATTTTTGAAAATTTTTATATTTAATATACATTTACCCCCACCAAATCCGACTGATATTTTTATGTGACACCAAAAAAATATTTATTAAAACTAATTAAAATGACTGAACCCGAACAAATAGAACACACTGGAGGCAGTAGATTGTTGGAAGGAATGTGCAGCTATACAAATTTGAATGTGGATCAGCTAAATTTTATAGCTTCTCAAGTTTTTGCATTAGGATTGGCAGCTTTATACAGGTAAGTATTCTGTATACACACAGGAAAATAATATAGTTCAAGAACTAGCAGCCACCTTGGCTAACCTGCTAAGTAAGTACGTTGAACTTGCAGGGTATAGCGAAGACTAAAAAAAACAAATTTGATTGCACAATCTCGATTTTGATTTTTGAAATAAATTAAGTGATAAAAGTAAATTATGGCTAATTTGAGTCGTTTTGAAAATATAGAGCGTTTTTAAAATTTTGTCAATTTGGCCGGCACTTTAAACTCGCTTGATATTAAAGATAGAAAAAAAATAAATAGAGAAGTTTTAGGGATTTTTACGTAAAATTCGGTGGCGTACCTAAATATTTTCCATTTCCTTTTATTATAAAGCTAAAAAACAAAAAAATATAATGAAACAGCCTATATATTTTATCACTAATAGAAAGGTCTCTTTTAAATCCGTAAAAATGCCAAATTTGATATATTTAATTCGCCATAGTTTCTGAAATATATCCATCGTTAGAAGTTCAATAATAAAATAACTTTATTTAAATAAAACGCACTGTATATTGTATCATCATTAAAAAGATATTTTAAAGACCTTTAAGAATTTGCACCATTTAAAATAATTTTTTGTATTAGTTTTGGAAATATGACCTTTCAAATCTTAGGCCGTGTTTCCACGGGCGACTTTCTGAAGTTGATATGGGCCACAAAAAGTGGTTCGATAGTAGCCGATTCGACCATAAAAAGTAGTTCGTCCAGCCGCGTTTTGCAGTCGTGTTTCCACGGACCACTTTTTGAAGTTGATATGGGCCACAAAAAGTGGTTGGTGTGTGGTCTACTGTCGCCAGCTTGTAGTTTCGTTTTTAACAAGCTAAAATTTGACTCTTTTACATGGGCTGGGCGTTTTGACAACCACAATTCTGTCGCCGTCAGTCGCAGATCCTGACAAAGTTTACGGAATATATATATATATATATATATTGTTCAGTTTGGCATTTTATAAATATACAGGGTATTTTCTAACAACGGTACGAAACTTTTTATAAAAAAACGTTCCTATAAACATATCCCCAGTTGCTTCCTTACTAATAGTGAATTCACGTAATTGCCCCAGTGCGCACTAAGCTCGGACTCTGGCAGTGCAGTGCAAATTTATCCGGACTTTGAGCGATAAGTTTTCGTACTCACGGTGCTAATAGGTTTGTTCCAGCAGAATGTTGGAAACATGTTAGCAACAATCGTAAAACGCAGAAATTGTTACAAACATTAGTCATAAATGTTGGCAACAGTTTTCTGCTGGAACGAAAAAATAAACAAGGCGTGCATACTACTTATACGTCAATACAAGAAAGGTTATGTTAAAAATTATCAGTAATGTTTGAGAAAAGTTTGCAAACTTTTCAAACAGTTTCCAACATGTTTCCAACATCTTAAAACTACTGCTGGAACAACAAACAATTGAATAATGTTACAAACATTGCACTGCTGGAACGAAAAATTTGACGTGCGCAGAATCCAAACGGTTGCAAACATTTCTGACAGCCTGCTGGAACAAACCTAATATTACACTCGGGGAATTCGAGCTTGTTGGAACCGTTGTTATTGGCGGTGCGGAGAAGCGAACTAAACGGTTCGCTCTTGCTCTTGCAAAAAGTAAACTGGCACCGAGCTGGTTCGAATTTAAAGTAAACTGGTGCAGAGCAAAATTAGAATTGCTTGCTTCAAGTGCCTGTTTCACGAATTTACTATATGAAAAAAAAACAGGTTTATAAATATTTCTAAAATTTATTTAAAGTAATAAGTCGCCTATTTATCCCTAATCAGATTGTTATTATTGGGTCCATTGGCGTCTCAGTGGGCACCGCAACTTCTAGTATTAAGAAGAAAGATCGTTTTTATTTTTCTTATAATTTAACCATTAATAAACTTTTTATTATCTTGTATTATTTTTGTACCTACCTTCGTTTTCGAGATAAAATGTTAAAGCTACTTTAATTTCCTCTAAAAAGTACCCATGGGCAACATGATATAAAAAGCAAACATTAAAATAAAACAATTATTTGCCTTAAAATAGATTAGCAGTAGTGTATTTTATTGAAAATTGTCATTTTCTCTATTTACTAAGATCCAAGTTCTTTTTTTTATTTTATATTTCGTTTTATGCTGTTTAGGGCTATTTTTTAAAATGACTTAAAGTGGCCTTATATTTTCCTCGAAAACTAAGCTAGATACAAAAACAATACAAGAAATTAAAAATTTGTATAATTTATTGCTTAATTATAAAAACATATAAAAACGCCAAAAAGTCAGTGGCGTACTTTTTTTCTCGATAACATAAGTTGTGGTGCCCACTGGGACGCCACTAGACACAATAATAACGAAATTTTATCCAAATCGGCCTAAGCATATTAAAAATATTGTTCCAAAACACCTCGTATAAAAACACGTGTCTTCGTTTTTATACCTTTATTAACAATGGAACGTAACTATGGTTACAACAACGACAAAATCTTCTCTTGTCAATGTCTCGAAGTTTACAACACAAAAGTCGAATTTATACTGACTGATCGGAAGTTTCCCGTCGCCCTTTTATAGTATGGTGGAAGAATAAAGAATGATCTAGAATATTCGAGAAATATCGTGAAAATTCCATAGTACAGGATGGCATAAAAGTTCTTAATGGATAATTCGGGCGTTTTCGGAAACCTTCGAAAGTGATGAAAGAACTTGGAAAAATTAAGGTAAATTATTCAAATAAATTATCAGACTAAATTAAAAGGTCCTAACTTTATACAATTCTATAAACTAACACTTATTTTTAATGTCCGTAACATTGCCCCCTCCCAAGTTTTGATCGTCTCGATCAAGTATCTTCACGGTCTTAATAGCGGCTTAGCATTTTTAGATGTACTTCTTTCATTATGCCGTGTCACCACTTTACATGACTTCTGTAGTTTCGGTGAACCTCCTTGATTCTTCTCGTATTGTATAACGAAACGTCTTCACCTTCTTCTGAGTCTTCAAACCTTGCTTGAATAATGCTCTCTGAACTTGGCGGTAATGTGACATCTTCTGCAAGTACCACTTCTCGAATTGTTGTTTCATTACTTTTTGGAAATTTCATCACAATTTTCTCATTGTTAGTTCTCAGTACCCGTTGTGGAAGGTCTAGTACAAACTTCTGATTTTTCATAATGTCAAGGCCGAGAATAACTTCGTCCATTATATCGGCAACAAACACAACGTGTGTAAATGTTGTTGTTCCTAGAGTAATTCTAGCTTCGTGTATGCCTTGAACTGGTATGACTTCACCATTGGCAGTTTCCAAAATATAATTCTTCTCAGGTCGGAATATTTTGCAGTGGGATATGATGTTTGGCCTCACGATGGTATGTGTAGATCCAGTATCTAGTACCATCTCACATTCTCGACCGCATACATTTCCAGATACTACCAAGCTGGGGCCATTGTTCTGTAACCGGGATACCCTAATTGTTGTTGTTGATGGTTCTTGGTAACACTTAGCCAGGTCTCGCCCCTTAAACTGGGAGTCTTCTGCACTACTGGAGGAGGCCTGAAAACTGGAACAATTTCTCTGTATATGCCCCTCTTTACCACACTTCCAACAACGAATGATATTTCTTCTTCTAAATGTAATTCTGTTGTCTTTTTCAGTTTGTTGATTACGTATGATTTCTTGCAACTCCTGTATCACTCTGGTCAAATTATTATTTGGATTGCCATCTTTTGGTGGATAATTTGTTCTTCCAAGTCTTGCCTGAGTTCTGGATGTCCGCTTTGCTGTTTCAAACTGAAGTGCGTAAGCAAGAGCTTCAGAAATTTTCTTAAGCTTGGCCATTCTTAATGCTTGACTCATATCTGGATCACGTAGACCTTCAATAAAACTGCCAACAGCTAGTTCTTGTTTTATTTCTTCCGGGTAGGCTGGATATGACAGATTAATTAGATGTACAATATCTGCTTCATACTCCTGGAGACTTTCGTTGTATTTCTGTCTTCGTCCATGGAGCTGCGCCTTATAGACTTCTTGTAGATGGGTTTCGCCGTACCTCATCTCCAAAAACATGACAATCGATTCATAATCGGACAACTTTTCTTCGGGAATGTTTCTTAACACCTCCATGGCTTTTCCTCGAAGAGCAAGTACAAGAGCTCGTGCTTTTTCTGTTGGGCTCCAGTTATTGCCGTTTGCAGCAGCTTCAAATTGTCTAAGGTACGAAGCCCACGGTATCTTTCCGTCAAAAGTTGGTGGTTTCATAACAGTTGCTGGAGTACCACATCCTGAAACGATACCAGTACTGGCTATATTTTGAATTTTCCGGTGTAATTGTTGCACTTCATGTTGCATTTGACCTTGGACTTGATTAACTTTGTCTTCAACTAACTGCTGTATTTCTTGCATTTCATCTTTAGTATCTTCTTTGCAAAGTTTTAACTCAAGCAACATCATTTCATCTTGACCGTTATAAAATTCCCCTTTAGATTTTCTCTGATCTTCACCATCATCTCTTTTAATTCTTGCTTCATTTCTTCTTGACTGGTTCGAATTTCAAGCTTTATTTCTTCTAAACTGGACCTTATTTCGTTTTTAAAGTCTTCTTGTTTTTCTATCATAAGTTTCATCAGTGCACATATTTCCTCCATAGCTTCAGTCTTCTTTCTTGCTCCTACTGGCATTCAATCTTCGCAACCACTTCGGCTTCCTCGGGTAATCTCGTTTCGCTTCACTTTCTTCGGGTCACTTCGTTCCGCTTCTGACACCAAATGTTCCAAAACACCTCGTATAAAAACACGTGTCTTCGTTTTTATACCTTTATTAACAATGGAACGTAACTATGGTTACAACGACAAAATCTTCTCTTGTCAATGTCTCGAAGTTTACAACACAAAAGTCGAATTTATACTGACTGATCGGAAGTTTCCCGTCGCCCTTTTATAGTATGGTGGAAGAATAAAGAATGATCTAGAATATTCGAGAAATATCGTGAAAATTCCATAGTACAGGATGGCATAAAAGTTCTTAATGGATAATTCGGGCGTTTTCGGAAACCTTCGAAAGTGATGAAAGAACTTGGAAAAATTAAGGTAAATTATTCAAATAAATTATCAGACTAAATTAAAAGGTCCTAACTTTATACAATTCTATAAACTAACACTTATTTTTAATGTCCGTAACAATATTTGCAAAAAAATGTTTTTTTTCTTAAATTTTAACGCCCTGTTGGAAAGCAACTCCGGACATACAGGTTAAGCTAAGTAACATAACACATAGGCAATGTGAGGAAAAGAGACAATATAACTAAATCCCGACTTGTAAACATACGTGACTAGTACTGCTTGTTTTGTTATTCTATTACTCGCCGATCTACCAAAACTGCTTGCTTAAGCAGTTTGTTTACAGGAACTTATTTTTATAAAATAACATAAGGAATCACACCTTGAAGATTCGTACCGTTGTTAGAAAACACACTATATATTTGGTCCCAGAAAAACTCCGTCGCACCGTATGTCCGTCGGACAACCAACAGAAATACGTAAGTAATTAACATTTTTTAATAAATAATGCTGTTTAAGATCGTATTTGATCTATTTATTACTATGAACATAAAAAAATGCAAAAAATATATTATGTTTTATCAGACAGTTCAAGGTTTTAAAAAATTCAAAAAATGTCCGTCGGACAACCTGTCCCTTGGAAAACCAGTGTCGTGAATAATTGAGGTAGGTTATTAATAAATTATGGTGTTTTAAATGGTATTTGATCTAAATTTTACTGTAAGCATATAAAAACAAAAATTAACTATCTACCTGACTATTCCATCAGACAGTTTAAAGTTTAAAAAATGTTCGCCGGACAACCAGTCTCTTGAAAAATCAGTCACTTGGATAACTGAATTGTTGTCTGTAGGACATTGGCCTTGGGATGTATTATGACTTAATGATTAACAAGTTTAACAAGTTAGCTCTGTTGGTAGTAAGCCTGCTTTTTGATCCTGGTTGTTTTGGGTTCGAATTTTGTGTACATGATACGTAACTAATATGGATTTTTCTGGTTTTATTGTTTAAACTGATTAAACTGTCCTGCTCATTGCAGATTACAATGAATAAAGTAATGACCTTTTATTTAAAATAAATAAATATTACAAAAAAGTTCATTAAAATATGAAAATTTTAAAACTGGGACAAAAAAGTTGATTGACCCACAAGCTTTAAACCAAAGTATATGGTATTATAATAGCGTAAAGCAGTACTAGTCACGTATGTTTACATGTCGGGATTTAGTTATATTGTCTCTTTTCCTCACATTGCCTATGTGTTATGTTATTTAGCTTAACCTGTATGTCCGGAGTTGCTTTCCAACAGGGCGTTAAAATTAAAAAAAAAAAAACATTTTTTTGCAAATATTTTAATATGCTTAGGCCGATTTGGATAAAATTTCGTTATTATTGTGTCTAGTGGCGTCTCAGTGGGCACCACAACTTATGTTATCGAGAAAAAAAGTACGCCACTGACTTTTTGGCGTTTTTATATGTTTTTATAATTAAGCAATAAATTATACAAATTTTTAATTTCTTGTATTGTTTTTGTATCTAGCTTAGTTTTCGAGGAAAATATAAGGCCACTTTAAGTCATTTTAAAAAATAGCCCTAAACAGCATAAAACGAAATCTAAAATAAAAAAAGAACTTGGATCTTAGTAAATAGAGAAAATGACAATTTTCAATAAAATACACCGCTGCTAATTTATTTTAAGGCAAATAATTGTTTTATTTTAATGTTTGCTTTTTATATCATGTTGCCCATGGGTACTTTTTAGAGGAAATTAAAGTAGCTTTAACATTTTATCTCGAAAACGAAGGTAGGTACAAAAATAATACAAGATAATAAAAAGTTTATGAATGGTTAAATTATAAGAAAAATAAAAACGATTTTTCTTCTTAATACTAGAAGTTGCGGTGCCCACTGAGGCGTCAATGGACCCAATAATAACAATCTGATTAGGGCTAAATAGGCGACTTATTACTTTAAATAAATTTTAAAAATATTTATAAACCTGAACAATTAAACAAAACAGCATATTTTTTTTTAATAAATATACCCATATATAAATTTTTAAAATTACAGTTATTTAAATAGAAGCATTTTTTAGTAATATGAAGTTATAGATACCATGGTTGCATGAGGACCAAGAGCAAACTTATAAAACACGTCATATTGAATCCCTTGAAGAACTAATTAAAAAGCCATACATTAAAGAAATAATAACAATTATTATTAGTTAATGATTTGTTTTATTTGAAAATAATAAGAAAGTCACCAATAAGACACTAGAATTTATACTATATATTTTCTGTTTTTTTACTAGAAACAGAGTGATTTCGCACTGGGACAAATAAAAGTTGATTGACCCATGTATATCTACTACATCCTGATGATGGCCATAATATTTCCGAAACTATTAAAAAATGGATATATCAAACGTGGTATTTCTTAGCTTTAAGGGGACCTTTTACCTGATGATAAAACAAACAGGTGTGTTCCCTTTAAAAAACCCAACTTTGTGTTATAACTTTAAAATAAAAGACAATAGAAATTCTACGTAAAAATCCTTAAAACATTTCTATTCACATTTGTTTTTCTGTCTTTAATATCAAGCAAGTTACAAGTGCCTTTTTAGTTTTCACTATAGGTCAACGTAAAGGCGCTACCCTGTACAGGTCTAATTTCGTACTTAATAAACTTTTATCAATCACCTCCTTACATCCAGCATAATTTTCAGAAAGAAAGAATTAAAGTTTGGGCAGAAAATTATGGGAAAGGATAATCCGGCCCATTTTTGTGAAAGAAAATTTACCTGATCCACTGTATTTCAGTCTTCTGGAAAATTTAATATACTCTTTTATTGTCCAATCTTTAAAAAAATAAGTGGATAAAACTGGAGTTATGGATTTTAGTTAAGTAAATTGCATTTTCAGCAAGAAGGTGCTCCCCTCCCCATGCCTCAGCAGTTCGAAAGTGGCTTACTAAACAGTTTTCAGGCAAATGGATTGGCAGACAAGGTGAATTGGAATGGTCGGCTAAACTTCTTTAATTTTTGCCTCCAGAATTATTTAACTATAAAGTGTACGTAATTCGCCTACAAATATACAAGAACTTAATACTGGAATGATGTGTAGCACTATGTGTATTTCCATTTAACCTACCAATGAGAAGATAGCTGAAAATAAGGAGGTTATTTATAAAAATTTATCCAATATAAAATTGAACTTTCTAATGTACAACTAAGCTGATGTTTTTTTAAAAAGGTAGGTAGGGTATTTATAACGTAAATCTCTTTTAGGACCATCTTGGGTCCAGCCAAAGTAAGCCCAAGCGTAAGACATTCATTTGGACTACTTTTCGGACTATGGATGGGCTATTTTTGTTTTGGATACCAAGCCTTGCATTTAGCAGGGTTGCCGGCAGTATGCTATTTGGTAAGTTTGCACCATATTTTGGTTTGTAGGCAAGACAAGACAGCCAAACGATGTATTTTAGCTTGGAGAATTTGAAAATCGCAATAAAAAAACAGTTGCATGAGAAACAAAAGACAAACGCCATAAATGTTGCGTTCTTTAAAAGGAACATCCTATTTATTATACCATTTTTGGATTCTATGGTAATTTTTTTTTATACGGATACCATATGCATCTCCAACTGTTATTGAGACAACTAAAAAGTCACATTTTCGGGTTAAATTTTTTAAATAACTTAGTACATGAATTATAAAATCCAGGTGATGCAGGGTATCACTTGATACTTTAAAGTCATTGAAATTTTTATGACCCAATACAGAGTTGGGTCAAATACTGAAAATCGGGATTCGAATACAAATGCGAATACCGGAAAAAGAAAGTATTCGAATACCATACCTCGTGGCGCCGCTTTTGCATATTTTCGCAAAACTCGAGTCGGCGGTCATAGTCGCCTTCGTTTAATTCATGTATTAATCTTATTTTGCATGGATGAGACTTTGCATGTTTTAAAATATTTTTTACCGATGATTTACTAATGTCTAAATTTAATGCTACTTGACTTCTAGGTAACTGTTCTAGGAAGGTCATTTACACAACCATGTTCACGAAATTTTTTAACAATTTTGCTGATTGTAATCGACGTGTCGGACCGATTTAGGGCGCGGTCCGAATCAAGTTTACAGCGCTCATAGCGTATCCACACGCGGTCCGATTGGTGCTTTTACGCTTACCATTAGCTTTGTGGAAGCTATGACGTCACATGTGACGTCACACCCTAGTGCTGACAGTACTCACGGGTCGGATCGTTAGCACCGTGAGCATCGACGATTTTTGACGCCATTTTTTTGAATCGATGTATTGTGTCCGTGATTTCAAGCATCCCAAATAAAATGTATCCATCGTTTTTTTCCTCTATTGCGGAAATTGCTTGAAATACAAGCATTTTCTTATCTTCATCATTTCTACCACATACTTCACTCATGTTTATATTAAAAAAATGCTTTGTTAGGTTATGTTGAATTCGTAAGCACACTCACATGTGGTCCGAATTATTATTACTGCAAACAGACGTTGGCACGCTCACTTAAATCGGACCGCTCGTTGGAAGTCTCTACATCGTAAATGCTGTGAGCAAAATTCGGATTGTGCACTAAATTTTGCAAGCAATTGATGTGCCAAAAATGTGAGGCTGAAAATATCGGGACACGACCAGAATCTCGTCGCGTTACTATGTCCTCATGCATTTGATTATACGCATTAAATTTAAGCGCGATGTCGCGCTGCTATCTCGTCGCTATCTTCGTCACTCCACTATATTTTAGCTTTAGTCCTCGGCCACGATACTAAGCGACAGAGTCAGCGGCCAGCGTTGAGCGGAAAATGTGAGAGCGCTGTCTTTGATCTTTAGCGAGAATAAAAGAACTTGTTTATTTAAATCAGCCGCTCGACGCTGACGCCGGTTATCGTGCCCGAGGCTTTACTTTTTAAACCTTAATTACTTGAAAACAGTTAAATATAGGCATAGGACAATGTGCATGAAATGTGTCTAGAATGGTCCGTAACATCCAAAAATGTCAAAATATGAAGTCGATACCGGCCCTGCTGTTTTTGAAACACCTTGTATAAATTATTTTCTTTCAAAAAATGTTAAACCTAAAAACTAAATCCACGTATCCGATCGTTTTTTAGTCAGGTACTTCGTTGACCCAAAAATTTTTCACTCCGGACTTTATGGCCACACTGTACGTACACCACTGAATTCTACATATAAATCCCTAAAACTATCTTATTTAAATTTTTTGCTATCTCTAATATTAAGCGAGTGCCTGGCCAAATTTTCAAAATTTGAAAAACACTTTGTATCTCCAAAACGAATCAAGTTAGCCATGAATTACTTTCACCACTGAATTTGTTTCAAAAATGGAAACCGGGATATTGTAATCAGATTTGTTCTATCTCTTTTAATTCGCTATACCCTGCAAGGTCAACGAAAAGGCGCCACCCTGTACATACATCAAAATCTTAAAAACAGGAAAATAAATAAACCCTACTCCAATATATTATTATTATTATTTTAGGTAATTCTAACACAAAACCCTTCCGTCATGCACGGTGCTGTCCTCTTCACGGCAATGCTGTACCTGTCGCTCGTCCACCTCCATAGGCAGTTTTTTGAGGACACTTCCGGCCTGGACATCTCCGGGCCTTTGATGGTGATCACCCAAAAGGTGACCAGCTTGGCGTTTAGTTTGCACGACGGCCTCGTTAAGAAGGAGGAGAACATGAAGGACCAGCAGAAATATTATGCTGTGAAGAAGATGCCCAGTGTGTTGGAGTTCTTTAGGTATGTACAGTGTGTACGTTGTGAAACTTGCGGTTTTTGCGAAGTGTTGCTACTTTTTGATAAAGCAAAAGATAGTGTCATCTTTTGCTTTATCAAAGTTTTTTGTGTTCCTCTTCGTTTCTGACATACAGGGCGAAATTCATTTTTTTCCTTTTTAGACCTGTTCCGTATTTCAGTTGTCTTTTAAATTACAACAAAAGTAAAAACTGATATTGGTGGGTATTTTTATTTAGAATCAGTGGTGTAGTTAGATTTTATATCAATTTGTTTTCAAGATATAAACCAAACATATGATTTTTCTTTTAGAACGCACTGTATATTTTTTATTCCTTAAATTATAGCAAATGAGGGCTTTTCAAAAATATGTCATACCTAATAGTTATTTTATATTTTTGGACTCTAAATTGATGCCTTTAATTTTAAAATTGAATTTCGCATAGTGGGCCATGATATAGACTTAATAACTAAAGAATAAAGTTAGCCCTCAATTCATAATTTCTTTAAATTTTACAGCAAAATTAAAGTTTTAACTATTTTACCCCGCTGAACATCCCTATTCACCCCAAGGTTTTTCAGTTTGTTTCCTTAATAATTAATTATAAACTAAATAATTTGGCTTAGCGCCAATGTGTTTATACTCAAAACAGTGTCCAACATCAGCATGTATGCATAATTTTTAGAAAAACATTCGATTTAAAACAAAACATTGGTTTACACCAGGGCATAGCTACCGCCGTATGAACCGTATCAATGATACGGGGCCCCGGGCTATAGGGTCCCCCAAATGTGTGTAAGCAAAAAATTAGTGGTAGACAACTGTAAAACTGTCGGTTAAATTGGGAAACTGGGGCCCCCAATGTTTTTGGAAAGTGACACCTTTTTTGTCTTCCCATTTTTTTGGGGCTCTTCCAAGGGAAAAGCTTTTTGTTCTTCGATTTTTTTTTGGGCTTCCCTAACTCATTGTGATACGGGGCCCCTTTAAGGCACGCTACGCCACTGATTTACACATTTTTCTACTATATATGTAGTATGTTTGTATGTAGTATGTTTTTTTATATATCCACTGTTTTGAGTATAAACACGTTGGCCCTGATCCAAAATATTCAGTTTTTAATTAATTAACAAGTGAAAAACTTAAGGAATCGAGGAGGGAATAGTGTTGCTGGGCGGGGTAAAATGTAAACAAATTATGAACTGAGGGCTAACTTTTTTTTGGTTTTTAATTAATTTCATCGCCCACTATATTTAAATATTTAATTTTAAAATTAAAAACATCAATGTAGGGTCCTTAGTATGGTCCAAAAATATAAAATAACTATTAAATATTATACATTTTTAGAAAGCTCTTATCCGCTATAATTTAATGAATCATCATCATTAATTGCATTTTTAAAACTGTATTTACAAATAAAAAAATAAGTTAATTATTTTTCTTTTGACTTAGTTAAGCAGAAAATAAACTTATTATTTTTTTGCACCTAGACCTTGGCATACTTTTTATTCTTTTGTTATTTAATACACCTGCTATTGTTGTGTTTTCTTTTTTTATTAAATTATCACTCACCAAGTTTCATTTAAATATTTAGAATTATATCACGGATATTAGATTTAAAAAGATATCACCATTTATTTTAAACATAAGGACACTTAGACGATAGATTTATTAAAACCTAGTTAGTTTATTAAATCAGTTAAGAATACACACCTTTAAGAATCAACATCTTATTCTAAAACACTTTCTCACTGTATACACTTCGTGCCACTCTAAAACGTTTAATGGGAATTTTTACCAATGCGTGGTAAAGAGACGTTCGAAAGCAACTACAAAGCGATCCTGACTAGTATTTTGTTATTTTGGAATATTTACATGCATGTATTCTTTTTCTAATCTTCACCTGCTAGTGTCCAACACACTGAAAGTCAATTTGAACGTATCGAGTTGGCACGATGTACATTTGTTGGAATAACATTAAGTAAATTATGTCTTTTTTCCAGTTACTCCCTAATGTTTCCCTCTCTGATGGCAGGGCCGGTGATATTCTACAAGGACTACATCGACTTCATCGAGGGCCATTCCCTTATCCACCACTCCAAACCCGCCAAGTCTTCCACTGAAGTCGTACTACGAGATCCCAGTCCGAACCGTACCGTCATCAAAAAGTCGCTCTTGCAGTCATATGCGCGCTGGTATTCATCTTGTTTCTACCCAGGTTCCCTATATCCAGAGTCAAGGAGGAGAATTTTATCGAGAATACCACTCTTAGCTATAAATTCTGGTACCTGACAGTAGCGACAACATTAGTGAGAGCAAAGTATTATTTTGCGTGGACTTTCGCCGACGCCATTTGTAATAATGCGGGTTTGGGATGGGATGGGAGTACCTGGAACAAGTTTACCAACGTGGATATTTTTAGGTTTGAATTCGGTACTAGTTTAAAGGATAGTATCGACGCGTGGAACAAGGGAACCAATAAGTGGCTTAGATTCATTGTCTACGGACGCGTAAGCAAGTACTCGACGTTTTTGACGTTCACCCTAAGCGCCATCTGGCACGGGTTCTATCCGGGGTACTACCTAACGTTCTTCAGCGGCGCACTGTTTACGTTCGCTTCCAGAACGGTGCGCCGTCACGTGAGGAACTACTTCACGTCTTCCAACGAATCAAAACTCTTTTATGATGTCATCACGTTCGCTACTACGCGATTTGTGTTGGCCTACATCACTTTTTCGTTTGTTCTATTGGAATTTTGGGCTAGTGTTATAGTATACAACAAATTATATTGGTTGTTGCATGTTTTGGGGGCAATGGCGATTTTGTTGGTGCCCTGGGTGATTTTAAAGGGGATCCTGCGGAGGTGTCGCAGAAGAATAGTATCGCGATGGCATTAAGGAAGGCGGGGCCGTATTCGGACGCCGTCGGTAAAATCGACTGATTAGTTATAGAATTATTCTTTATTATTATATTTTATAACGAGAAAATTTGACTTATGTGTTGTTGTTATATTAATTAAATTTAAAAAAATAGTACAACATTTTAAAAATTTAATGTCTGGTTTTAGTTTTATTATTCTTTGGTGCATTTAAATCTAAAATGCAGTTTTTTTCTGGCTGTAAGTTTGGTTTAAATATACTGCAGGGGCATGCTAGGGATTCTTTTGTTTTATATGACTTCTTGCAAGGGCACACTCAAGAATATTCTTTTAAAAAGCTACATAATTTTGGAAAATAATATAACCTTTTAATTATAAATTTAAGAGTTAAACGTCAAAAAAAAATCATTTTAAAATTCATATCGTTTTAATAAAGAAAAAAGCAAACAAGTATTTTTTTGTTTCCTACCAAATATATGTAACTTAATAACGAATGTTCTTGAAATACCTGCATGTCGTTTCGACGAAATACCAAAGCAAAGTAGTGTTAACACCAGATATAAGCAAGCCCTTTTCCTGGGTACGCCCTTGACTTTAAATATTTGAATCTGTTGTTATTATCCTTATACATACATATGTATAATTGGTAAATAAAGGTTTTTGTTTTTGATAATTAGTTATTTTACTTGGCTAAATGGGCTAAGCTCAAGGCAAAAAAAATATATATATATTTAATTTTCTTAATTCTTATAAAGACTCCTTGTTTATACCTACAGGTTGTTTATAATGTGTAATTACACTACTCAAAAGAATTATCGCATATGCTCGATTTCTTCCATAAGCTTCAATACAAAAATGCTTTCATTAAAATGGCCATATCTCTTTTAATTATTAAGATATCAAGACAATTAAAAAAATAAAATGTTAAGAAAACGTGAAGCTATAACTTTATATTAACCATTGTTTTTTACTGTTAGCAATAAATCCTACGGGGTGATAAAAAAAAATTGAAAAAATGGATAATTTTTAATCGCCCTATATAATGTGCTGTTAAAAGGGAGAAATCTCATTTGTTAATAATTTATACCCTTACCCATTTCTGATATTTTATAATCACAAATTTGACTACTCCCTTTCAACAGCACATCATACAGGGCGATTCAAAATTATCCATTTTTTCAATTTTTTTTATCACCCCGTAGGATTTATTGCTAACAGTAAAAACAATGGTTAATATAAAGTTATAGCTTCACGTTTTCTTAACATTTTATTTTTTAATTGTCTTGATATCTTAATAATTAAAAGAGATATGGCCATTTTAATGAAAGCATTTTTGTATTGAAGCTTATGGAAGAAATCGAGCATATGCGATAATTCTTTTGAGTAGTGTATTTAAGCAACCATTTGCTGTATGTTTATATTTTAAAAATATTTTCAATTATACATGGTGTCCTAAAAAAATGGTTGGGTTCGAATGTATGCTCTTAATCTTTTCTGTAGAAATTTCTACTTATTTATGTTTCTCTATTTCATATATTAGAAACACCCTGTATAACATATGACTAATATCCATGTTATTAACAAATAGATAGAATACTAAATATTTTTTACGCAGTTAAAGATATTTTTCTAACTGTCGAAATTAACGTAAACATTAGTTTTTGTAACCTAAATAATACTAAAGATCTCATTTCAATATGTTTGGAATTTACTGAAAGTATATTTTGTGAAAAAAATATGTGTATAATTGTTTATATTGTTTATATTTTAAGAAGAGATTTATTAATAAATGCACGAATTATATCACTTTGTTACGAAATAAACTGCTTTATTAAAATATATGGGGCTTTTTACATCGTTTGTTCAGTAGCGTAGCTAGGCGTAGGCAATGTACGCGGTTGTCTACGTTTCATTTGTCGACACAAAAGGCCCCGCGGATACGACTTTGCCTGCGCCTGTTTTTGCTTACGCTACGCCACTGTGTTTGTTGTATGAAAGGTAGTCAGTAGTGTTGGAAAATACGGTGATTTTTCGGTAACCGGTGAAATAGCGACAGTGATTTCTAAATCACCGTGATTTTAAACAGTGATTTTAATCACTGCAGTGACTTGAATATACATAAATATTTAACTAAAAATGGAAATATAAAAACTGCTCGGTGTCTGACAACGAATATGAATATATTATTTATGCAGCTCTTATCGGTTTTCATTGACATGCAGCATAATATTTATTGATTTTCTAAAAATAAAGATTATGCTGCAAATTAACTTAACAGTAATATTACGAAATCTAAATATTTTTTTGGGCTCGTAACTCAAATAATCATTTTTATATAAGGTGTACCAACAACAAGCCTAATGTGATATATTGCAATATTGTTATGTAAAAATAATATCAAGTTTTAGGGTTTAAAAAATTTAAAAAAAACACCTTTTTTATTAATCAAACACCATTTTAACATTTTTAACTTAAATTCAGTTACAAAAAATATAAATATAAAATAAAAAACTTTTTAAAGCAAAACGAAAACGCATAATAAAAAATAAAAATTTTAAATTATTTAAATATATAAAAAATAAAACAAAATGTAGCTTACTTTTTTCCAATAAAAATAAAAAATTTGCATTAAGAAAGATTAGTTTTTCAGCTTTGTTTGCACTTAATTTATTTCTACCGTCGGTTAATATTAACCCGGTCTTTCAAATTGCTTGGCGGTGCCCGCCACCCTCCACGTCTAAACAATATAAATATCAAATCAGCACAGCCATCTCTGAGCCGTGAAGTAAGAAAGGCAACGTTGCAAACAACACTGTACAGTAGGAATATTGAAATAAGTTCCTAATAGATTAAATATAATTAATATTTTAAGTGTTTTAAACAAAATATAGGTATTAATTTTTTTTAGGATATTTTAGACAACATATAGGTATAATTTTAAATACTATAGTTGCCCTTAAAAGCAATAATGTGTCTGCAAAACTTATCAGGAACTTTTCTGCCTTATACAAATTTGTTGGTAAGGATTTAAAAATTTCAAATTGTTATGATGTTTTCTACCCCGCTTTAATGCACGACCAATGTAGCTTTTTAAAGTTAACTAAACATTTATTATTTAGTAATATTTGCAATACTTAAAATGAATTGAAAGCATGTGTGTTTAGTTATAAATATAAAAGCTTAATAATATAGCGTATTACATAAGATGCGCTTTAAAATAACAAACGCTTTAAATTAGGTTTTCCACTATATTTACCCTAAAACCGCCTTCAGGTAAATAACTTTCAGAATATCTATATAAATAATATTTTTGGTGAACTTACCAGGATATTTATGCGCATTATATAGTTAATATAGTCCTTAGGATATTGCTTGGGATAAACAATTGTTTTTGGTGCACTATACACACTATTCATATGAAATAAAACCAATTTTTAAAACACACTTGGTTAATTAGTAGCCCGTAAAATATATTTGTCCATTTACCGTATAGGTACTACTTTTACTTTTAATAAAAAAAACACTTATCCGGTCAATAGCGCACAACCAGGCTTTTCTAATTTCATCGTTTATGGGGAAATTAAATGTTGTTTGATAACCCTCTATTTTAATATAACTGGGGTAATTCGTTTTGCAGCCCGAAACGCAACACGTTCGTGGCATAATGTACGCCGTACGCAACAACTATACGCGCACATTTAAACGTAAAAACAACGAATAACATCTTGGCACTGGTCCTATTTTTTAAATATAACAATGAATTACTTATTTTTTTTATATATAATAAATATACGCTACGATTTAACTTTTAAAAACAGAAAAACCTTTAAAGCAATCGTTTAAACTTGTTTCTGTTTACTTCTAAACATTACTTGACATTCCTACTGTGCTGTGTTGCCAGGTTTTCTCCTTTAGCTTAGTGATTTATTGTTCAAAAATGACCCGATACGAACATTAGTAGATTTTTGAGCAGACCCACCTCAAAAGTCCTGCTGGCACGCCCCACCCTCCCCTCAAAGTTGGTTAGGGGATTGATATAGTTTTTTTCTAATATCTTCTAAACGGTAAATGATAAAAAACTGATTTTAGTGTCGTTAGATAGAGCACAAAATTCTGCAAAATAGTAATATTTAAAATTGTATTTTTGTTTATTACGTAAGAATCTCCAATATAAAAAAGTTGAGGGGGAGCATCCACAAGGCATTTTTTACGATATATCTTCCAAACCGTCTACCAAACAAAAAAATATAAGACACAAAAATTAAGGCCAAAGTTTTCCCTATCGAATGGTGTATAACATTATACTATTTTCTTTTTAAATTCAAGCTACCAGTGGCGTACAAAAGTAGCACTTACTACCAGTATAGTAGCTAGTTAAGAACAGAAATTTTTAATGTTATATTTTTTATTTTATTTTTTCAGAATATTTCTCACTTTAGTTATATTGATAGGTAATATTACCTTATTGCGCATAATAGTAATAATGAAAATAATATTTTTGTTTTTTGGTAAGACTCTACAACAAAAAAAAGTCGATGAGAGTATCCATACAGCACTTTTGACCATATATCTTTCAAAACCATTAACAAAAAAAAATAAACAACATAAACGACAAACCACAAAGTTATCATTTAGACTATTATCTTTTTAAAATAAAGCTACCAATGGTGTACCAAATTAGTACTACACCAGTAAATACCTAGAAATCGAAATATTTAATGTTATTCTATTAATTTTAAAAGATCATTTTTCATTTTAGATTTGTTAATTAATAATTATACTTTACATTTTATTTACTTATTTCTTTTGTTTTATAATTTGATTCATTATATTTTCAAATAAATAACAACAGTATTATAATAACTTTTTATTATAAAGATAATAACAAATATGGCTTATATAGTGTGTCCCAGGATAGGTGTTACAAGAGGACAAATTCACCAAAAATTTTGGAATTTTTAATCGTCTTTTTGAAAACTGGTCGCATGGTCCAAAACTAATGAATACAAAATTTTACTTCAATTGGTAATATACAGGGCAAGCTATAACTAAAAATATGAAAATGACCAAGAATAAAGTACCTTTATTTTTAAAAATAGGACACAATTGTATAGGTAAATGTTGCAGAGAACTTAATTTTATGTCAAAATTTAAAGTTAAACACGTTAAGAAAAATAAATATTTTGTCAATTTTTAACTCGCCCTGTTTAATACCAATTGAAGTAAAGTTTTGTATTTATTAGTTTTGGACCATGCGACCGGTCTGTCCAAAATTTCGTTTTAAAATTCAAAAATTTTGTTCCATTTGTCCTCTTGTAACATCTATCATGGGACACACTGTATATAACATCAATAAAAACAAACACATTATTACACAACCTAAAATACCTAATTACAATATTCCGCACTACAAATATAACCTGGTACATTTTAAATTTTTTTAAAAAACAACACAATTTGTGCCACAAATCTTACATTTACATTTTAATAGTGTATCAGATGATATTTTTTCATTTTTTAAAGTGCTCCACAGTGGTGTCCATTTGTATTCTCAAAACCATCCCCATTCAGATGGACATGGAAGTTCAAGCACTGGTTAGTAACACTAAAAATTGTATTTTTGTTGATTTAGTAAAATTCTACAACAAAAAAATGTTGGAGGGGAGCATCCACACGGCACTTTTTACGATATATCTTCCAAACCATCCACCAAATAAAAAAAAATATAGGATACACAAAATAAAGGCCAAAGTTTTCCATATCGAATTATGTATAACATTTTACTATTATCTTTTTTAAAAAAGCTACCAGTGGCGTACAAAAGGAGCACTACACCAGTATAGTACCTAAAAATAGAAATTTTTAATGTTATAATTTTAATTTTTTTGTTTAATATTTTTTACTTTAGTTTTATTAATTTATAATTATTTCCAATTCTGCATACTAGTAATAATAAATAATCATATTACACGGAAATTATTTTTTTATCAGTACAAAAATCAAAATCAAGACGTGTGGATTGAGTCTGGTACTGGTAAAATGTAAGACATATTTCGTGTATCGAAATTGCTACAAAAAATCAATGAAAAAGTCTAGCCCTTTGTTTTTTTCATTCACTAACCGGTTGCGATACCACGTCCTCCTTTTATGGAAAAGGAAAAAAGTGTTGAAAGCTTGGGAATCTTTTCCGGAAGTTACAACTACTTCATTGATTTATTGCAGCATTCCAAAAACCTTCATCTCGGCAATTAAGTGTGATCTCAAATTCGTTGTAAGCATTTACGATAAACATTCTGATAGTAGCAACATTGATATTTGTCGAATGCAACTTCTTGCCAAAAAACCGAGACGGTTGAGAATTTACCCCTCAACAATGAATGCTTTAGCACTTCACCTTAATCAATGCATTTATCAAGCAGGATTTGTTTGGGGTAAATCTCTGCCAACCAGTGGTTGAACTTCCATGTCCATCTGAATGGGGATGGATTTTTGAGCATACTAAATGGACACCACTGTGGACCACTTTAAAAATGAAAAAATATGATCTGATACACTATTAAAATGTAAATGTAAGATTTGTGACACAAATTGTAAAATGTTTTTTAAAAAATTTAAAATGTACCAGGTTATGTTTGTGTGCGGAATGTGGTAATTAGGTATTTTAGGTTGTGTAATAATGTGTTTGTTGTTTATTGATGTTATATACAGTGTGTCCCAGGATAGATGTTATAAGAGGACAAATGGAACAAAATTTTTAAATTTTAAAACGAAATTTTGGACAAACCGGTCGCATGGTCCAAAACTAATAAATACAAAACTTTACTTCAATTGGTATTAAACAGGGGAGTTAAAAATTGACAAAAATATTTATTTTTACTTAACATGTTTAACTTTAAATTTTGACATAAAATTTAGTTCTCTACAACATTTACCTATACAATTTTGTCCTATTTTAAAAATAAAGGATACTTTATTCTTGGTCATTTTTCATATTTTTAGTTATAACTTGCCCTGTATATTACCAATTGAAATAAAATTTTGTATTTATTAGTTTTGGACCATGCGACCAGGACGATTAAAAATTCCAAACATTTTTGGTGAATTTATCCTCTTGTAACACCTATCCTGGGACACATCTGTATAAGCCATATTTGTTATTATCTTTATAATAAAAAGTTATTATAATACTGTTGTTATTTATTTAAAAATATAATGAATCAAATTATAAAACATAAGAAATAAGTAAATAAAATGTAAAGTATAATTATTAATTAATAAATCTAAAGTGAAAAATAATCTTTTAAAATTAATAGAATAACAGTAAATATTTCGATTTCTAGGTACTTTACTGGTGTAGTACTAATTTGGTACGCCACTGGTAGCTTTATTTTAAAAGATAATAGTGTAAATGATAACTTTGTGGTTTGTCGTTTATGTTGTTTATTTTTTTTTTTGTTAATGGTTTGAAAGATATATGGTAAAAAGTGCCGTATGGATAATCCCCTTCGACTTTTTTTTTTGTTGTAGAGTCTTACCAAAAACAAAAATATTATTTTTATTATTACTATTATGCGCAATAATGTAATATTACCAATTAATATAACTAAAGTGAGAAATATTCTGAAAAATAAAATAAAAAGTATAACATTAAAAATTTCTATTTTTAACTACCTACTATACTGGTGTAGTGCTACTTTTGTACGCCACTGGTAGCTTTAATTTAAAAGAAAATAGTATAATGTTATACACCATTCGATAGGAAAAACTTTGGCCTTTATTTTTGTGTCTTATATTTTTTTTGTTTGGTAGACGGTTTGGAAGATATATCATAAAAATGCCTTGTGGATGCTCCCTCCAACTTTTTTATATTGAGATTCTTACGTAATAAACAAAAATACAATTTTAATTATTACTATTTTGCAGAATTTTGTGTTCTATCTAACGACACTAAAATCAGTTTTTTATCATTTACCGTTTAGAAGATATTAGAAAAAAACTATATCAATCCCTTAAGCAACTTTGAGGGGGGGGGGGTGCCAGCAGGACTTTTTGAGGTGGGTCTGTTTAAAAATCTACTAATGTTGACATACTTTATTTACTCTACAAAGCATTTGCTTTACTCAAAACCGAAGTATCGGACCCTTAAGTCACTAAGCTATTTCACGGCTTAGAGTTTAAGAAGGCTGTGATATCAGCTAAATCACTGTTTTCCTTCACATATTATTTTTAAATAATAATTCATAGGTATATCATATTTTGATCGGCGCCCGTGATTTTCCATTCACCGGTGAAATATCGCGGTTATTGATATATCGCCCAACACTAGTCATCAACGATCATCCACTGCGTGTCGTGTCGAGGCCGATTGCAGTATTCGCTTCGATCACTGATCACCGTATTTGCAAAGTAAATCACTGGCAGCGCCAGTGATTTTCCATTCACCGGTGAAATATCGCGGTTATTTATATATCGCCCAATACTAATAGCCAGTCCTTAAATTACCTGTGAGTTCTGTAAAAAAGTACGATTTTCTTAAAATAATAATAATAAAATGGTATGGAAAAGGGAGAGTTTTCGCAAATTTTCCCTTTCTAGTCGCTTCCGGTTTAACCGGAATTGGTACCAATTTTAAATTTTAAATAGAACACCCTGTATATTATGACATTTTTATATTTCTGAGCTAATTCCTAATCAGGTTATAACATTTTAAAAAGTTTATTCGCCTACTTGATTTTTTAAAGCCATTTTTAATATTACATCTAGGTGGCCATGACTGAAGGCAAATTAATCTAAGAATTTCAGGTGATGTCAGAAAAATACAATCGCAAAGCTTTAGTGACTAGTATCAAAAAGAGGAATAATAAAAGTTGGCAAATTGACACTTTTTTTGTGTTTAATTATTTTTAAAATGACAATCCTTTTAAACAAGCACTTTTTGAATAAAGGTTTTTTAACGAAACTATTTGCGAGCGGATAAAAATAAGGACATAATTAAAGGATCATAGCCATCTAGATGCAATATCAAAAATGGTTTCAAAAATTAAGATTAAGTAGGTGTAAAACCTTTGGAAAATGAATCAAATCAAAAATTTTAAAATATACGTTTGATATTCAAAATTGAAGCCATTTCCGGTTAAAGCGGAAGTAACTGAAATGTGAGAAATATACAAAAACATTTCTTTTCCTATACCATTTCTCTAAACCAAGTATCATTTTGATATGCCCCGCTCTAACTAAAGCAACAATAAACCAAGACTGACTCGTCATCACATTAGGAAAAGTTTTAACGCAGGCTCTCCCTGTCTAATCTTTACTTACTAGTGGTCAACACATTGAAAATCAATTGATAGCATCAAGCTGATACTAAGTATATACGAGGATGGAAGAAAAGTTTTCGGCCTAACCCTCAGGGAGCGCCAGTTGCCGTCATATGCCATAGATACATTATAGAATTTAAAGTACGGTATAATAAAATAGTTATAAACGGTAAACTCATATATGAAGAAAATAGTTATAAAATGTTAGTAAAAGTACTTACTAAAAACAAACATTTCTTTCGTCTGACTATCTTCACTGCTGAACGTTGAAACTGAACAGGTGAAATTTCCCGATAGTTCTGGTCCTAACTTCACTATCTTTAGTGCTCTATGTGCCTTGTGACGATCTTCTGATATCCTGTAGTTTAAGTCGAGACGTCCTTTTAAAATTCCTAAAACATATTTCTTAGTTGGACTAAACATATTAAAAATGTGCTGATATTCCATTATATTTTCAATTTTTTATTATCCCTCGTTATTTTTTAACATTAAAATGCGTTTTTAAGACTTTCAAACTTCTACATAAAACAGTTATTTTTCTTAAATTTTGTTTCTCTATCTAATATCGTGTGTCCTTTTACCACCAAATGCAGAAAAAACTACTTTTACGCACGCGTATAGAAAATAGTTTTTCATGTTATTAATCGCACTATCGACTCTTAGATGCCATTTGTAATTAATATTTGATTTTAAGTCCTTCACCAATATGTCAAGATTTCAAAGCGGTAGCTAGTTATTTTGTGGTTTCAGTAATAGTAGCTTTACTTTTAGACTAGGAACTAACAGTCACCTTGAATAACCCGCGAGATACAATAATTTTATCTATCATTAATTTAATAAAAGTTATGCCTTAAAATGGTTTTAATTAAATTTTTTTATAAATTATTTTAAAATAAATCATTTTGGGTAAATCTCAAAGCTAAATTAGTTAATATTCTCAGTAGTATACATTTTTTAATTTTACACCTGGTTAATTTGATTAAAAATTTGCTTCTCAAAATTTATCAAATCATCTTAAACGATTTTTCTACGATACATGAAAATTTGCAAAAAAAAACTTTAAAAAAAGGCAATTTCTTTACCGGGTGTAAACGAATTTATTAGATAAGCCATAACTCCTAGAGTATTAGACAAATTTAAATGAGGCACGGTATATGTAAGTGATATGAGAAGAGGATAGTTTTTAAATATTTTTTACTTTCCAGTCACTTCCGGTTTAACCGAAAATGGCTTCAATTTTTAAAAGGAACACGCTTTATATTTTATTAGTTTTGGATTGCTGAGGCAATTCTAAATCAGAATGTTATCTTTAAAAAGTTTTTAGGGCTACTTAATTTTTTAAGAGCCATTTTAATATTGCATGTAGTTGGCCATGATTGGGCTTTGTAACGGTCACTTGGTGCCCGTCTAATTTTGTTTTCAGTTTGAATAACCCTGTAACCTTATATACTTAACCGTTTTCTCCGGTGTCTAGGCCTTTTCATGCCGTTGGTTATTTACTGTGAACAGGCACAGCGCAGCGTACGTCGCTTACTTTGGTTATGGTGTACTGGCAACTTCTTGGTTGTTTGCAAAGTCGATTAATGAGGGTTGTTTGTAAGTAAATAGGCAACCAGGTATACACACACATTTGACACTTCTGGAATTAAGAAAAAAAAAACGAAGTTGGTGGCTTAAAAGTTTTTTGTTTTGAAAGGTTCTTTTTGCCCAGCTGTTGAGGGTGCGAGGCATGTTGAGAATGTGATTACCGAGGTGATTACATTTCCCCTCTGTAAAAATTTTTTGATGTTGTTAATTCAAATGGCCAAACACTAACCAAGGTAAGATTTTTCTAAATTTCCGTTTTGTGGTAGATTTTTTTGTGATTTTCGAATCTAAGACACCTTGATTTTTTAGGCCAAAAAAGGTTCCAAGTTTTCCCCACTACTAAACTACCACCCTGTGATCCTGTGATGGACAATTAAGTTCTACTTAATTTTATGATTGTTCCTTGGAAAGTATGGTTATGTAAGTAAAGAAAACTGATTTTTGAATATTGAAGTTGAGAAGTATGGTTGTGTAAAATTTCACCCATTTGGCTTCATTGATAGAGAGGCTATTTGAACACTCATCTACTCCGAAAGAGTTTTTCAGTCTTACTGAGCTACATGCTAGCTAGTGGTGCCGGAGGCAGAGTTCTGTTGTGAGTGTGGATGCTGTATTGGAATTTCCGGTAGTCTCAACCAAAGATCAAGTAAGACCCACTCATATAATACTTACAGGCACTGGTCAAATACAAACAACCATTATTCTTGCGTACCATGACTTATTGATTAAATTTATAATTTTTTGTTTTTTTGAATATCTATTTGATACCATTTTCACTAAGCATTCTTTTCTTTTATATATATATTTTTCTCAATCACACATACGTTTAAATCAACTATTTCATTAATATTGTTTTCGCCTAATATATATAAAAATATGTAATAGTTTTCTCATAGACACTGGGTAGTATTATGGTTATTTCCACTATAAGATTTCATAATATGTTAAATGTAACTTACACCTTCTGGCATTAGTATAGTTTTCAGGCCTTTTTTATAATATTTTTTATAAGTCATATAATAAACAAACCATGTTAGTAATTTTCACCTCTTTTTCGTTCAAAGTGTGGCTAGTGGCTAAACTGGTTAAAGAAGACGCCCCAGTTATAGGTACCGGTCATTGATTTAGATTTAATTTATTTAAAATTATTTGTATATCTGATTATTTGATTATTTATTTAATTTATTTATTTAATTACTATTTAATAATTAATATACATATATTTAATTGATCACTAAACTGTGCTTCTGTTATTTTGTGCCAAACTCCTCTCCTTTGCTACAGTGTAGCTGGCGCTCATTAAAAAAAGCTTCAAATTAACATTAAACATTTTGAAAGAAAACCAGAGCAAAATATACTTTTACCTACGACTCATTGCTCCCTCATATAAAACTGAGCTAAGCTTTTTAAAAATAGGGTTACAGCTTAAAATAATCTAGGGGCAACGTTTTAGTGATAAGTATAAAAAACAGAAATAAAATAAGTTGCCATTTTTGTGGCAAACTATTATTTTTATATAACAACTCTTTTTAGACAAGGGCTTCTCAAAAAATTATTTGTTGACTTATCTAACGATAGCAATTTATTTGCAATCAACCCATATAACATTTTTTACCGGCGTTGTACATTTAATTTACTGGCATTGCCAACACTCTTTAATGGCAAGGCATTGGCAAAAAGGTATCAAAAAGACGCGAAAGTATGCAATTGGCCGTTATTAGGCCACGTGTTGCAGATAATGTGATGGCATCCGCCATTAATAATTTATGATAAAAAATGCGTTTAGGATGATGGCATCCATCATTAATAAGTTATGACAAAAAAATGCGTTTAGGATGATGGCATCCATCATTAATAAGTTATTGGCAAAAAAATGCATTTAGGATAATGGCATTTATCATTAAATAAGTATTGCAAGTTTTATAAGTTGAATGTCCCAAAAGTTAAATAACATATTTAGAATTTTGTAATCAAAAAAATGAGAAATAAAGGCAGGAAAACTTTATCAATAAAAAATTACATAATATAAATTTTTATACCGTAACAATAAACCAAAAAAAAAAAATAAAAAGTATGTAATAAAATTAAAAAAAAAGATAGTAAATCAAAAGAAAACACTTTAAAAAGTTAGTATTTAAGGGACACTTACACTCAATTTTCAGATCCAAAACATAGGGAGAAATATTTTAAAGGAGTTAAATGTCAAAAAAAAACTATTAAATATATATATATTTTTTTATTAACACGTCTTTAAAACTTTTAATAAGGCTACTCCCTGATTTCATATAATTTTTTTAGGTAACTACAAATTTAAAAGGTTTTAAACAAAATGTTTACAGCTCCTAACAGTCTATTTGAATAACTCGCCTTCTTGACTAGCCATCACTAATTAATTACACAACACACACTAATTAGGTAATGAATACACTTAATTATGTCTACTAAAAACACTTTTCTTTAAAAAAGAAACTAAAAAGCTAGAAAACCACGTAGAAAACAATTGCACAAAGCGGCCAAACAAAAGCAAGGTTGCCTCATCTGTCAAATTGTTAAATCTTGTATTTCGGCAAAGCAGGAAATTTGAATTTATCACCTTCGGTCTAAATCATCGAAATTAACCTAGCTAATTTTACCATCATTTTATTTTTATTCTCTCAAAAATACATAATAAACATTTTGTTTGACTTAATTTTTATTTGCATGATTTGTATCAATAAAATGTTAGGAAAAGGCCATTTCCTTTAAATTATGTAAAAAAAACATAAAAAATGTTGTTTAGCCGCCATTATAAATAAAACAGATCAAAAAAATTGCTCGAATGTTAGTTAAATACCAATGTTAATAATATGGTTTGAAAAGTATAAATATGCGTTGAAGGTTTGCCTTCACAAATCCAATATTTATTTGCCTGCAACAAAAAGGCATGCTTTATTTAATCAGGATTGGTATGTCGCCATTTTTGTATGCTTGCCGGCAATTCGCTTGCATGTAAAATTTATTGGTAATTGAGTGTTTACATAGGGTTATTTAGGGTTAACTTTTTAATGCGTATTAGATGTTGGCATAATATTGCTACCAATTGCCAATGCTTTACCATCAATGCCAATATGAAAAATGTATATTGCCGGCAAATAGTGTTTGCTGGGAAATTAAAAATAAGGACATGTAAATAAAGAATCATGGCTATGTAACATTACAAATGGCTTTTAAAAATCCAAGTAGGCGTAAAAACTATTGAAAATGACAAGTTCCTAAACCTAAGGAGTCCAAAAATGTTAAAATATACAAGGTGTTCCATTTAAAAATTTAAAAATGGAGTCATTTCCGGTTCAATAGGAAGTAACTGGAAAGTAAGAAACATGCTAAAACTCTCCTTTTTTTATATCATTTACCTATACCAAGTTCCATTTGGTGTGACTAATACTCTAGGAGTTATGGCTTGTCTAATAGATCCGTTGACATCCGGTATACTAAATATAAGGAATATTTTATTTTTGTTATTGTAAATGTTCATTACTTTACCAAATTAACCTTTTTTGACAGGTCTTATGCCTAGGGCTCATGTAAGTTAAATCATTGCAGAAATCCTGGGATCCGGAATCAAGTGAGTTCGGGCAGTTTATAGCTATTTTGATATTACAGTCACGTGATTCCGGTTCTCCGTATTTCCGCAAAATAATTTAACCTACATGAGGACTTGCATTATATTTAAACAGCACAGACCTAATTTTTTTAGTAAAACTACCAGAATACCGTAGGTATTGGGTTTTAAGATGTAAAATCCATCTTTTCCCTTATTTCGTCAACATTGTCCAAACACTGAAAAATGCAGTTTTTGCTTTTTTCAGCACCTTTTAGACAATGCGGTAGTACTACCACGGGCGTTATTTTTAAATAACTACTTCCTTAAAATGTCTTCCCGGCTGGGTGTCGAACCGAGTCTTCTGGATTAGAGATTAAAGACTTTGTTCACTAAGTTATGGGAAGGCGAATAACAATAGAAAACGGATTTATTTTAACGGTCCTAGAAAAAAGCTTTCAAACAAGCCATAAAAAGTTGTAGGTATTGTTTTTAATAAAATTCAGAATTTTATATCCCCAATTTTTTCCCTTAAAACTTGAATTTTTATACCAGTTGGTGCATTGTCAGATTGGCGATAGCAAAACCCATGTAAATTTTGATACCTTTAAATATTGGCACCCTTGTTGATTTTGCAACAAAATTGTATAAGACTATTTTAAAGATGTTGACTTAAGGTAATTTGACTACTGTGGAATTTATATTTGGCAACGATGCGAAAAACAATAGAAATCATACGCAAAAATATACTGTACAAGCATCTTTAAGCAAGTTATTGGTTTAGAATTGTTATGTTTATTTACTAATAAAATCTCTAAACCACCCTTATCATATCACTAAAAAATATATTTAATTGAAAGGGCAAAACAGTCACTGAAAAAAGTATAACAAATTTGTAAAACAAGGTCAAGTAGCACATAAATTTAAGGATAAACATGGAAAGTTTCTGTCACCTAACCTGTCAACTAACGTAAATATTAATACATCGGATTATGGTCGTCGAATTGTACACTTAAAAACACTCGAAAAAAACATGATTTCTAATTATTGCGGATATTTATTATCACTCATTAGATCTTCTAACCGAAAAACGTATTGGACTGGCATCAATTTTATGTCCCCATATACCGTATTCTATAAACTTTTTGGGCGCATAACCTTTCGGCGGCGTTGCCACATGTCAGTCATATAGTATATTTTTTCAATTATTTATTAATTACTTCTATCATAAGCTATGATGGTCGAATTTTAATAAGCCAAAATGTTCAGAATTGTTTTTTCTTCCGTTGATACAACTTTCATTAAAATCTGAACACCAGTTTTTGTGAAGTAAAATAAAATCTGCGATTTCCCATAAGGATCAATGTTGAAAGCAATTAATTATACATTTTTTCAGTTCTCTGTAGACCTTTGAAAATTTAACTGGTTGATATTTTTATTATAAAGTACCAGTATGCTAAATTTCATATTTTTCCGAACATCAATTCTTACACCGGTAATACTACTTTAAATAACTCTTAATTGCCTCGTAACAAAATAACAAATCCAGCGTGTGCGCTTATTTTATCAATATCTAATGGTCTAGAGTCTAATACAATTTTGTTGTAATAGGGAGCTAATATTTGAAGGTATCAAAATTTACATGGGATTTCCTATGACCAGTCTGGCGATCCACCTCCCGGTATAGTGCAAACACTCGGAATAAAACTAGGATTATTTCAATATTTTACACCGTTAACGTTTTGTACCTAAAAAAATAATCTACAGACTGTCTACGGATGGGGTTTACAACAGGACCATTGGATCAAAACTGTCATTTTTCGAAAAAAAATCAGTCTTCATAAAAATGTTTGCTTTAAAAAATATATTATTCACAAAGAGAAAATGTTAATTTTGTATACAGGGTTCTCAAAACTTCAAAACATAATTTCTATCCAAGTGTAAACTACCTGCATTTGGAATAAAGTTTGTAATTGATAAAAATAATACCACAATTTTATTGAACTCCATAATTTGGCAAAAACGCCTTGATCATATTCGTTTATAGCTAAAAATATGTTGAGGATGAATTTAGGGGATTAGGGGAAAGCAAATTATAAACTTTTTAGGCATTTTACTATAAAAAATTAAAATTAAAATCAGTTTCATAAAACTTTTTGATACCCCTGTAAAATTAATAAAGTTATAGGTCAAATGCCATTCTAAATATTTTTTAAAATAATATTTTTTTGTTTGAAAATGAAAAATAAAGGTAGTACACCCTTGGAAAAAAAGGCTTTTTAGTTTTTGAGCAGCGTTAAATTTAGGTGGTGGCTCAGGGGAGGGCAGCTACAATAAAAATTGATGTATGATATACAGGACGCATTAAAATCGCAAAAAAAAATGTTTAATTAAAGAGCTTAGAAAGTCCCATACATTTTTTGCTTCTCGCTTAGGATTATTTGAAAAAATTAGGAGTAAACTAAAAATTAATGTTTTTTTTTAAATAAATTACTGATTTGGGGTCGTCCATAAATGCCGTGAAGTGTTTTTTTTCAATTTTTCGACCCTTTTCTCCCCCTTGGTAAGATTTTGTGAGATTTGCTTCAACCCCCTTATCCCCATTCCCCAATCTTACGTGGGGTTTCTATATGTAAAGAGGCACCAGTTTTTAAACCGAAATATTGATTTAGTCCTTGAAATAATTTTGAAGAGCAAAAGAAAAGTACTCTACACAAATCGTGACACTGCATCACAGAATAGATACATTTTTTTTCTTCTGATTCTATGGTAAGATTCAACTCGACCCCTCCCCAGCCCCCAAAATGTCTCACGTAATTTATGGACTTCCTTTTTACTTTAATATCCATAAAATATTAAGTAAAGATAGAGTGCATGTAGGTATACAGTAACACAAAAGTTATTATTTTTAAGAAAAAATAAAAGTTATATTACTTTTTAACGCTATTTAAATAAGTAGTTAAAAACCTATCCATAACCGATTTTTTTAGTTCCCTAAATAACATTTTTATAATTTTAAATTAGCCTGTATGTTATAGGGTGATTATTTTTATTTTTAAATTTTTGTTTCAGTTTATTAAAAAAAAAAATTCTTAACATTAACCTTAATTTTCTCAAGAAACCATAACCAAATCGCAAAAAAATATATTATACGCAGGGGACATATTCCCAAGTCTTTTTTCCAATTCCGGAATTTCGTTACTGGGCAAAGACAATCCCGGGATTTAAGGGTAGAGTACCAAAATATTTAAAAATCAACTTTTATTTTTTAAACTTTCTTTATGAATGTAAAAAAACTCTGAACAAAGAATTTTCTTTTCAAACAAAAACACAAACTAATTAAAATATAAAAAAATCAATTTGATACAGTCGTCCTAATAAGGTACGACCTAAAAAAATAAAAACAAAACTGTATTTCTGCAACATCGGCATACCCTCAGATAACCTCTAATTCTAATTGATCGCATTAAAACATTTGTAATTTGTTACAATACAACAAACAAGGCAATAATAAACCCTATAAATAATAAAAAGTAAAATAATCAAAATATAGGTATTATTTCTTTAAATGGCTAACTTTTTATTTTTATTGGCATTAACAAGTCAATAAATTGACAGAAAAATTAAGTGCGTTTCGTTTCATGCAATTATTTTAAAAACATGACATTTATTTCTTGATCCCGAAAATCCAGGGATTTAATAAATTTAATCCCGAAAATCTCGGGACTGTAAAAGAGGCGGGATCCCGGGATTGTATCCCCTAATTATACGCTTTTAATTAATATTTTACGCCCTTTTAATTAGGTAGTCTCGAAAATATTTTTTTTTTTATTTATTTCTTTTTTAAAAAATGTTTACTGGTATAGTTAAATCCAACCGTGGACACGCTGTATAAACACATGAAGTTGGTTTGGTTTTTACACCTGAAACCTTTTTTTTATATTTAACTTTTTTGAGGCTAATACATTTTTTTTGTTACTTCAGGATCCCCCCAAAAATGAAAAATCCCATTAAACCCGGAAAGATTAAATGTTGTTGTGTCTAGTTTGTCTTATTTTTCGCTCGCTTAATCCTTACCCAATTCTTGCGGTCTTGCATCAGGAATCCACTGATAAACAGGATAAACTCTTTCATTAAAAAACCACTTAACGACTAATCCTTCGTCTTTCGGAAACTCCAAGGAGTAATCGCAGTCCAGGATAACGGGAGAGCTTGACGGAGAAGCTATTTCTGGTACGAGCAGATTGTCGATTTTTACGCAAGATATTTGCAAATTTCCTAAAATGTATGTTTAACTAGATAAAGAAATTTACAGGGTGCTCTGCAACACTATTAATACACGAATTATATGGGCACCGGTGCACTACAGGATGTTTAAGAAAATTTAGGACAAAGTAAGATATCCTAAAAGGATGACTCGTGGATATTCGATTTTTGCACGAAAATGTAGTTGATGTAGTTATCTATTCAAGAAAAATACTCCCAAAAAAATCCATAAGTGCACTATGGTTATATCTCATTACAGTCTGAAATTAAAACGATTTTTAGTAGAATAGTGAGGCATTAAAACTAGACTGATTATCATCAATTTTTTTTTTTAATATACAGGGTTATTTTTAAGTTGGTACTTTCTTTTTAACACCTTTTAAAACGCGAGATAATAAGAACATGTTTCAAATAAAATTATGTCCGAAATCGGTTTCCTTTCGAAATACAGAGTGTTAAAGTTTAAAAAACAATAACTCTATTTTATCATAACTCATTCATCATAACCATTTCAGATATTTCCACAACATTTGGTACACTTGTTTTAACCGTTATATTACTGCTGTTAAAGTAAAAAAATACCAGTTGCGTTCGAACAAGATTTGTATTGAATTTTTTGAAAAAAGTACGCCACTGCTTTTTATTCAAATTATTATTATTGTTGAAATCTTCATTTACTTTGGGATTCATCTGATCTCTCAATTTTTTCCGTACAACGCAGGTTTTCGTTTAAAAAAATAAAAACCATTTTGATGCATGGCAAAATTGCTAAAATCTGATTTTGTGTTTTGTATATAAAATTTGTTTTTGTCTATTTGTAATAAAGTAAAGTCAAATACTTAGATGACGACAATTCTAATGTCATTAAAAAATTGGTTTCTCTTGGGAAGCTTTTACACATGCAAAAACCTAACTTACAATTCGAAACAAAACACCATATCAGATTTTGGCGATTTTGCCATGCATCCAAATGGCTTCTATTTTTTAAAACGAAAACCGTTTGTCGTACGGAAAAATATCATGAAATCAAATTATCCCCAATCTAAATGAGTATTTTACAAATATAATTGATTCGCAGAAAAAGCAGTGACGTACCACTTGTTTCTTTAAAAAAATCAATATAATTCTTGTTCGAACGCTACTGGTATTTTTTTTTAACGGTTACAGCAAAAATGTAATATAATGGTTCAAAGAAGTGTACCAAATTTTGTTGAAAATATCTGTAGTAGTAGGAAAGTTATGATCAAAAGAGATTTTTGTCTTAAAACTCACTTGCAAGATACAAAATAAAATTTAAAATAAAAAATGTTTTTTGGGACTAACTACTAATTTTATTGACAGTATTGGTAAATATACAAGGTGTCTCAAAAACAAAATTTTTATTGTCAAGCAAGATTTTTAAATGCACATCCTGTATATTTTAACAGATTTTTATTATTTATTGTATTTTACATCACAAATGTATACTAGACAATTGTCTTTGATCCTAGTAATATCTATACGTCAATTATTATTGCTGGTTTTTGAGATATCAACAGCATGTCGATATTTTTATTAACGGCTTAAGGTAAAGTTAAAAAATAGTATTTTGGTTCTAATTATTAGGCCCTTTTTTTTACTGTAATAAGAAACCAGCTTTAAAACTATTATTTAACAATTATAACTTCATTTTAATTTGAAGTCGATTTATTTGTTTAAATTTGGTTTTTTTATTTTTAAAGCCGGTAAAAAGTATCCTTAAATAAATAAAAATAGTTTTAACATATTTTTAAAAATGAAGAATTATTCAAACTACCGAACTATCCTACATACCTATTAAAAGCAAAAATAGCACTTTAACTATATTAATTACTAAAAAGTCTTTACACTCCATTTGGACCATTAAAATTAAATTTTCTATTTCAAAAGACACTGCAATTCTGTTTTGTCTAAAGAATTTTGTGTTTGTTTATATTCCATTCTATTTTCTAAGCCTGTGACATTTCTTTAAATAGAATCATTATGAAGATTCACCAATGCAATCCCGTAAAAAAATAAAAATTTATATATATATTTTTTGAAATTACATGGTTTATAAAAATATTAGCTATTTATTGTAAATTTATTATGTAAGGTTTATAAATAGGAAAATTTAAGGGCAAATTTCACATCTGAAAATGTAAAAAGTTAATATATTATGTATAGACATGGGCAAAGAAATATGTTTTGTTTCAAAACCGGTTGGTCAAAACGGAGAAAAAAGTCTCAAAGACACTTTTTAGGCAAAATTATATTGGTTTTGGAAAGCGAATTTTTGAAAAAACCAGTGACGTCCGGTTTCTTTCGCTAAATACTTGCCGGTACGAACGCCACTGATGTAAGTACTTTATAAAACAATTTTATGTATCTAAATGTGAACCTTTCGTGTACCAAAATTCAATATAATATATTAAGGGGTTTTCCATAAATGTTAAAAAAACTATTTAAGGCGGAATAGTTTAAACACTCCGTATCATGAAATCCGACATTTTCGGACTCATATTTATACGAACTTTTACGCATTTTTAGATATACAATATGCCTTTAAATTTTTTAACAAAATTGTGTAAAACCATGTTTGTAAAAAATATTTTTCAACCATACAAGTATTTTTAAACACGTATTAGTATAAATTTATTCAAATATCGCTCATTTTTTGTTCGTTCTATTCCGAGACACGTGGCGACGCTCTTTTTAAAAACAACGCCGGCAGATCCGCTCCGAAAGGACGTCCCGACGGCACTGAAACTTTTAACGGAACGCTGAAAATCAGCGTCTTCAAAAGGACTCACTGGGTTCAAATGCGCATGAGTTCCGAAAATTTTGCTGTAAAAGATTAAAATGGTCTTTTGTACGGATTGGGATGATTATGAGATGATTAAAATATACTCTGGAAGAAAGGTTGTTGGTTTTATTATTAATATACAGGGTGTTTCACTTAAAATTGCAACTTAAACTCTTCATTACATGTTCTAATTATTGTCTGAATCTAAATAGGTCACTGATGCTTATTCACTTTAAAAATGCTTTTAATTACACCACTTTACAAGAAACGTAACGGATTTGCACATGGATATAACTATTATATTTTATTTATTTTGCACTTAACACGAATGACTGTTGACAGGAGTTTTGGGATTTTATAATGGTCAAACATTTTTAAAGAGCAAAAAAAAGTTATTACCACTTAAAAATACAAAGTTACTTAATTAGTTTTTTTTAAAAATAGGTTTTCACCACATTTTTTATATGGCTGTGGTGTTCACACACTACGTATATGATCCTTACCTGTAATAAAAAGTTAAAGAGCAACAAAAAGGTCTTCACCAACAAACATTTTACTTAGATATTTGAATATCATTACTCATAATTTTTAGTAAATTGCAGAAAACCATTAAATTTGAGGAATTTTTTGTATTGTTTGAGAGTAGAAAAAAATTGTGACTTGGTGCACAAAGTCGGACAACGTGCTAGGGAGCAAAAATACCTTGCACGACATCTGGGTCCCATACTATTTTTTGTAGAGAGGTGTTGTCTGTGATTTTAAACTTTAGTTAACCTTTAATCCCTTTGCTTTACGTTCAGTTTTACAGTATTTGTTTTCTAATATAACCAATAGAAGGTATCCCTATATTTATAGAAAATACAGGGTGTCCGAAAAGGTGAGGTCAAAAATAGTAGGGGTAAGCCAAAATATTGTTAGTACTTTATATAAAAAAAGTTCTATCGCGCTTTGTTAGGGAGATATTGACCTTTAAAGTTTAAAATAAAAGAAACTTATTTCAATTATACCTTTTGAACTTTTGCCACAGTACCAATGATATTTGGGCTACTAAATAACCCCATAATCATGCTTCTTGCCATAGGTAAACGGCTGTTCAGTAAGTCGGAATTATACGGGGTGCGACAATTTTTTTTTTTTTCATTTAATGTATGCATTTTTAACACTGTTGACAAATTCGACATTTTGCTTTGACCGTTTAATTCCTTTATTATTTTTGTACAAAAAAGTACACTTTATTTAAATCGATATCTTGGACCGTTTTTCATAAAATCGTATTTTGAATCCAGACATACCAGCATTTTGTATGTAATAAAAAATCCATTTTTATGATAAAATTATTAAAATGTGGGAAATTTATTAAAAACGGTGTTTATGAAAAACGGTCCAAGATATAGATTTTATTAAGGTATACCTTTTTGTACAAAAATAATGAAGGAATTAAGCGGTCAAAGCAAAATGTGGAATTTGTTACCGGTGTTAAAAATTCGTACATGAAATGAGAAAAAATCGTTGCACCCTGTATAATTCCGACTTACGGAACAGCCGTTTACCTATCAAAACAAGCATTACTATAAGGTTATTTGTAAGACTGGCGTCATTGATTTGTCAAAAAAATGAAAGAGCTTACAGCTCTGTAAGCAGCTAACAAAGAAAATATTCCTATAAATAAATAAACTTTTAAGTCGATTTTTTTATATAGATAGTGTCCGGAATGTTGAGGTCAAAAAATGATAGAGGCGATAGAGTGAGGCAAAATAATGTTAGTACTTCATATAAGAAAAAGTTCCATTGCGCTTCGTTAGGGAGATATTCAAAGTTGGTTAAAAAAACTTGCCAATTACAACTTTTGAACTGTTGATACAGCACCAATGATATTTGAGCTGCTAGCAGCTCACAGCGGTTGTTAACGGCGTCGGGAGTTGTCTAACCACTGTCTAACAGGATGAAAAAACAAGGAGGGGGAAATATAGCCGAATTTGAGGTTAAAAGACAAACAAAATTGACTAAATGTATACTAATAACAATAACAATAGTATGTGTGGGAAACCATGTGATGGATTAATTTACCTGGCATTAAAGATATTGCGCACTTTTGTTTTAAAACTGAAGTTGCCATTTTTTAGGATATATTATTAATATTTTTTGTCATTTGTCATTGGCGGTAAGCGCTTTTATTTTTCGATTCACATTTTAATGACCTCAGCTGTTAGACAAGCTTGTTAGCGGCTGTAAGACAGAAGAATTAGAAAAATATCCCTAACAACTTTTAAGGTTTTTCCCACAAAACTTGTTAAACCCAATTGTAGATTGTACATATTTAACGCTTGTCTCCTGGTAATTTTTTTAACATATCGGGCCTATTCTTCATTGTCTATTTACAGTATTGCATGCGAAATCAACGTAAGGCAAGGCACGCACTGAAGTGATAAGCGAGTGACTTAGTGCGAGGTGGTGAGCGACTGGCAAATATAATGTTTAAAGCCCTCAAAAATTAAACATATTGAAGAATAGTGGTACTCAACTGATGCCATACACTTGCCAAATACCATTTCAGCGCAACTCTATTTTTATGCGCGCTTCTGCATTTATTTACGCAGAATTTAGAGATTCCACCTGACACCGAGTTGCCACCTGGCAGCCATGTCATCTGCTTCCCACTTCAGTGCGCGCCTTGCCTGATGTCGCTTAAAAAACTTGTATGTTAGGCGAGATTAGATCGATGTCGCATGCGACACTGGGTATTTTAGTTAGAGAATCGGCGGCTTTATTCTTAATCTTTGCAAAATCATCTAAGCTAGTTATTTGGTTCAGCTAATACTAGGTTTTACCCACTGTATGATGTTGATAAGAATGTACGGAATTATTAACGTAGCAAGATTTGTATTTGATTCTGCACTTAGAAGACGCGTAATAAATTTTAATTTTATTATAAGCTACAATGTATAATAATTTTTTAGATTATAAAGTAAAAAAAATCACTGTTACTAAGGACTTCCGGCTTGTTGTTTATCTAACGGGGGCTTTACATCAGAGACTCCCAAACCAAGACGCATCCTCGTCGTGTTTTTATGGAACCTCACGGTTTGTTGCATATTTATCGCTTTATATTGCTTTACCGTTCACAGGCGGATTTTTAAGATTTAGCCGCAGATCGAAGAAAAAATTAGTCTAATACGAAGGTTACCCGATAAAAACGTAGAGATTTTGTCCTGTATAATTTGTTTTCAATAGCTTATTGTTTTTCTTTCTAAGTTATACTTAGATTTTTAAGTAAATATTATAAAAATATATCGCGGGTTTTTACATGTTTTTCGGATTTAAAATGTAGGGTAAAAATACACCTTATACTAAAAATACCCTTTCCTATAGAGTATAGATTTTATAGCTCACACTGACGTGTGACGTGTTTATTGAACTAGTAGCAGATTGACTTTGTTTCTCCGGCAAAAAATGGTCGAAATTACTAATATAGGAAGTACTGCCGTTACTCGGTCTTAAGAGCCATCTCTTACGAATCTGTATTTATAATTGAATCGTTTATTTCAGAAACCCGCCAAGTGCACTTTAATACATTTTTTTATAAAAGACAAAAAAACTTTCTATCTTTAAAATAAATAAAGATTTAGGCCTTAAAAAAGAATAATACTTAATAACTTTTTAAAACAGATGTAATTTTTATTACCACTATACTCATATTTTGTTTAAAAAATATTTTTTTGCATTTGACGTCTTTCTGCAAAAAAGTGCGGAAAAAAATGCTACCACAAATTTCTGATACTAAAATATGACGATCTAACCCAACTTACCTTAGTCCAAAAGTGGATGATTTCGAAGATACAGGGTGTGTTAAAAATTTGTTTTGGTTTTAGTTTTTTTATAAATAATTGTGTTAGTAATGGGTGTAACATTATTTTAAACATTAGATGGCGCCACCGGCGCTATCATGCACAAATTAAAAACAAGATAAGTTTTTTGTGTTACTCTGTATGTAATTTTTGGAGAAAAATTTGTATTCCTCATTATATTTTACATAAAAAGATATTCCTGGTAAAGTTTATTTAAGCAGCCGTTTTTGAGATATTTGGATTAAAAAAAAATAATTTCCTGTTTGGCTAGGTCTAAACTATGTAGGGTGTTTTAGATTTAGATGCTATCTCTAAGAGTGTAAATCCGTAAGTGATTTTAAGGAAAAAAGTTTAAATAAACTTATGTCATAAATGTCTTAACTTTTAAGGTACACATCAGTGGTTAAAAAACATATTTTTGTAAACTTTATCACCCTGTTTTTTGGTCAGTAAAATGGTCTGTTTTACTAACTTCTAGGATTATTCTGGCATGCTTATTACAACAAGACGTGTTTGATGAAGTAAACAGGGTTACCAAAGATTAACCATAAAATTTATTTCAGAAACATACCTATTATGAGCCGTCGCGTCGCTTGACAGTTTTCTGCACTAAACACAATTTTTCTTATAAAATAAAACAAACACAGGCGCATGATAAATAAGTGATTTTTACATGAAAACGTAACTTTACATAAGATAATTGACAATCGCTTAAAAATCTTATTTTCGCCAAAAATGTCATTTGACGGGTTTCTGCAATAAACGATTCAATTGAGAGTTATCCTATAGACAGACAAGTGGCAAAATATTATAAAATAATAAGGCGGACTCATTAAAAAATCAGTTTAAGTTCAGCTTATTATACAAAGTGGCCTGTTTATCAAAACACCTTTTTGCTAATCTAATCGCGCAGTTGCATTAAAGATGTTCCGTGCAGTAAGACCCTTTCGACGACCTCGGAGCCCCAAATTGGCGTTTGGCATGCAAAATCCATTGAGCAGCTCCGGTCTGGTATCGAACCAGATGAGAAGGACACGGCGGCCTAATGAGCCACGTAAACAAGACGTGCTGTTTGCTTCTTTTGACCCCTCAATATTGAATTTACCTAACAAATTTATAAAATACGAGGAAATATCCAAAACTTTTTACATTTTGGATGCAAAAAATAAAAAAAAAAGTAGAAAAGTAGAAACATACAGGTTGTCCGGGAATATGTGGGCAATCTCTCGGATTCATATAGAACAAATGAACATAATATGACAAATTCCTATAACCTTTTTTAAAAGCCCTCTTTACTGACATGTGTCCTTAAAGGACGCCGCTGGAAATCGAATTTTCTTGAATAAATTATATAATACTTGGTATAATCAAATATTTTTTTAATATGATAGATATTACTAAGGACTCCTCAAAATGATGCCCTTTTAAAACATTTACAATCAGTAGGGCACCAGGGACGGACTTACCCTAACATAATAGTGCTAATTATTTTTCACCCTGTATATTAGAGAAATATAAGTATAATTTGGGGGTAGCTTAAGCCCTTGGCTAAAAAGGTAACTTTTGTTTAATATCGATAAATTAAAGCGTTTTCGCCCAAAACAAGTTTTTGTGTTGTGGGAACATCTAAAATAAAATAAGTTATTCTGTTGCAATTAGCACTAAAAAACTTTTTAGAAAAGTTTATTTTTATTTTTATGAAAATTTAAATTAATGCTGTACTTTTGTAGAGGCAGGGGCGTAGCTACCGCCGTATCGATGATAAAGAGCACTCGGGTTACAGGGGCCCCCAAACGTGTGTAAGCAAAAAGTTAGGTGCTGGAAAAGTGTAAAACTCTCGGTTAAAATGTGAAAATGGGGCCTTTTTTGGATGTTCTTTGAAAATTTTTTTCGTTTTTAATTTTTTTGGCCTCCTAAGTCATTTGTGATACCGGGCTCTTTCAAGGCATGCTACGCCACTGTATAGAGGGTTTCATAATCTTCGATTCGGCACACAAAAAATAAGTTTTTGTGCACCGGGCGCGACCTATCTACTGGTATATTTATCGACCCTCTGAATCCGAATTTTAAGTCGGTTTAGGTCAGTACGGGTCCCAATTTCGAGTAAATTGCAAAAAACGTAAAAAATGGTGCAAATTTTCTGTAATTCCCACCGTTTTTGCAATTTAGTCAAAATTGGGACCAGTACGGCCTAAACTGACTTAAAATTCGGATTCAGCGGGTCAAAAACATGCCTGTAGATAGGTCGCGTTCGCGGTACAACCAGACGCGACCTACTAGAGGCAAGTTTTTTGACCCGCTGAATCCAAATTTTAAATTAGTTTAGACGGTACACCGTCCAATTTTAAGTAAATTGAAAAAAACCGTAAAAAATAGCGAAAATTTTCACCCATTTTTTACGGTTTTTTGCAATTTACTCGATATTGGGATCCGAATGGCCTAAACTGACTTAATATTCGGATTCAGAGGGTCAAAAAACATACTCGTAGATAGGTCGCGTCCGGTGCACATCAAACTTTTTTGTGTGCCGATGTAATTAAAGCTAGAGAATGCCTAAGTTTAAAGGGAGCCCATGTTAAGCTGACATACAAAATTATTTAGTACTAGGGAACCCGTGCCCACTTGTTGCCACACGTTGGGCGTTAATTATATTTTTCTCTGACTTTCAATCATAATAAAATGTAGCCTATAGCACTCCTAAATAGTGTAGCTTTCTGATTGTGAAATAATTTTTATGATTGGTTTAGTATTTCCGAAGATTAGCCCCTACAAACAAACAAAGTTAGAGACTTAACCTTTTTATATTATTAGTAAAGACAACGGTATTTAAGCAAAAACATGATATTTCTGGAAAACGCTTCAATTTATCCATGTCAAAGAGGAGCACCAATTTCCAGCGAAGTCCTTTAAGGGCATATATTTCAGTAAAGAGGGGCTTTAGAAAAAAATACATAGAAACTTGTCATATTATTTTTATGTGTTCTATACAAATCCGAAAGAATTGCCCACATATTGCCGGACACCCTGTTTATTTATTTTTATTCTAATATTTCTCAACATCAAATAGTATTTGTCAGTTTTGACGTTTATTTGCTGTTACTCTAATAATCTATTTCATTTTCTGCCGTGAGAATTCGTGCGCAAAAATCAATTTGCGCACGCAAACGGGTGCCCAAGTAACAACTTTGCGCACGGGAGTAAATAAAATCATTAATCATCAGAACAACACCCCTTTCCACTTGGCTAATAATTTAATGGTCTAGTGCGAGAGCTGTTCGATAAGAATATAAAGATCACGTACAGTTTAAGTTGCTTTGGATATTTGTTTTCTTTAGAATTTATTTTTAATCTTAAAAATAAATATAAAATATGTACAGGGTGTTTCAGAATAAGAAGCTGACCCTTAAGGATTTGAATCTTAAGGTGATTTTAATTTGTTTTTTTTTCTTGGTGGCGCGGTGAACAGAGCATTGATTTTGGACAGCCGGACTCCGTGTACTGTAGTATTCCAGAAATTGACTTCATTCTATCTCACTCGCACTCTGTGTTTAAGAAAACACGAACATTTTCGATGTTTAGTCTATTGTGAGACAGGGTACCAAAAAGTGCAATAATCGACTTCTCGAGTAGAAATCTACGATAGAAAGCGAGGTGTAGAATTCTATAGAGCACGGAGTCCCGCCGCGCCGCAGAAGTCGCCGGAAGGATCTCTAGCCAGGAGAGAGGTAGTAGTTATTTTAAAATAACAGCCGTGGTGGCACCCACGGTACTCTAGTACTGAGATATAAGCCTTTGTAGGCTGTCACAAAGATTTAAAAAAGGTAAAAAGTTGTAACAAAAATGATGTCCTAAATATTTAATTTTTTAAAATACAAGTTTTAAAAATATATACAGGGTGATCAAACTCAAGTTGGCACTATTGCTATTTTTTTATTATTGGAGATACGAAGATGTTTAAATAAGTAAAGTTGTAGTATTTTTCCGTTGAATAACATACAGTCAACAAAAAAACAATGAATTGAACATCGGGGTTTCGATTTACTGCAAAAAATGTACTTTTTTAAATGGAACCCCTGTACATTATATTACCATTCAAAAGATCTATCAAAGGGCCTAAAAAAGTCCACATGTACGTTATCCAATATTTAATAGTTTTAGGCCAAATACGGCCATCCCCAGGAATTTAATAGTAATAAACTGGGATTTTTTAAATAAATCACCCTGTGTATTGCATCACTATAAAATAGATGTTTTAGGGAGCTTATATAGCTCTTATAGTTTTGGAAATATGGCCATCCTACACAGGGTCATCCAAATTAAGGCTCCGTCATTGGTATCTTCCTTATTACTCGAAATACGAAATAGTTTAACTTGGCAAACTAGTAGCATTTTTCACTCTCTATAAGACTAAATATTGGAAAAACAATTGACAATCGGGTTTTTGAGTTACACAGCAAAATACCTTTTTAAAAATGGAACACCCTGGATTTCAACTTTAAAAAACATTTTTAAAATCCTTTAAAAAAACTACATGTGATGTTTCGAAGATATGGCCATTCTTAGGAGTTTAAATTTTTGTTATTAGATTTTTTTATTTTTAGATTTTTATATAAAACACCCTGTATATGGTATCCTCATTTCTGTACCTTAGAAAAATTTGGGCTGAAGTCAACTTTTTAAAGAAATGTGTATTATTTTTACTGTATTATTTTTTTCTAATATTTGGTTATTAAGGTTTAATTTCATTAGTTCACATTCAAATCACAAAAAAATAATGTTTGAACATTTTTAAAAAGTAGACTTCACTGCAACTGCTTGTGAGGTAAAAATTCAAAAGGTATTTTAAAGAGCTTTAAGAAAATACCATAATTAATTTAATGTGTCTATCTTTCAAAGTTTTGGAAATAAAGCCAATCTAAAAGACATTAGAGAAATTTCCCCGTTTTATTTCTAACACCAAACTTATTGCACATAACTTACAATTAGAGCCGTAATGGAAAATTAACATAATTTTTATATTTTAATGGCCATACATATGAAATGTGGTATTTTCTTCTCTTTTAATTGTATTGCAATATACTGGGTGTTTTGTTTAAAAAATGCCTGTTTACTATCAAATTCCTGAGGATGGTCATATTTCCGAAACTATAAAAAATTGGATATATTACATGTGGACTGGTTTAAAAAGATTTTGAAAGATATTTCTAAGAGTGATAAAATATTCAGGGTGTTCCATTAAAAAAGTGTTTTTTTCTCTTTAACTCAAAAAGCTGATTGTCAATTGTTTTTTCTAATCTTTAGTCTTAAAAAGCTTGTAAAATGCTACTAGCTACTTTAAACTATTTTGTTTTTCGAATAATAACGAAGTTACCAATGACGGACACTTAATTTGGATGACCCTGTATACAAGGTGTTTTGTAAGTATGGTACGAAACTTAAGAGGGTAATTTCTTATGTCTTTTTATGAAAAAAGTTTCTATATATGTCCGCACTTGCTTCATTTCTGAGATACGGGGTGATAAAGCACAACTGCAAAATTGGCGAATTTTACTTTTTAAAATAAATAAAAAAGTAATTTAGAAAACAACTTAATATCTAGTAGCATTTCTTGGTTATATGGCTATACCATGGTAATTGATGTCGTTAGTGTGTCTTGAAGAACTTGTAAAACGTGTTGATGAAGGATTTTGGATCAGTAAGTGAAAGTTAGTTTAAAATTAGCAATGATTACTTAATTAGCTCATTTAATCCGACTACCAAAATGAACTCTGGGGGTTACTGGCGTAGATAAGGGGGGTTTAGGGGTAATTACCTCTCCTTTGTTGCTTTTTTGTTCTTTTTTGATAGTTACATACACAAATCGACATGTTTTGTAGGGTAGGTAACATAAGGTATAAGAGCATATTTGTTTCGTGTGTTACCTGTAGACCTTTTTTTTTTTTTGGTTGTTATATACTTGGGAAGGTCTCCTTTACCCCCCCAGAAAATAAAATTATTTACGCCAGTACTGGGGGTTTGGGATTTAACTTAGTATATCAAATCGACAAAATAATGAAACTATAATTAGTACGACCCTTATCTTTGTCGTTGTTTGAGGAAGTATACTAAACCAACTTTTACTGACATCACAAAGAAATTGTCTATTTTAAAGATAAAAACTTTTTAACTTAATTGTCTCCTTTCAGATACTCCGAAAGGCTATCCCCGGGAATTGTCGCCTAGTTGACGCAAAAAACTTTAGCATTTAATCTAATCGCGAGTTTATCGTATATCCCCTTTCCCCCTCGACCCCACGTAGGCCCTACGTGACATCGAAGACCTATTTCGTCTTCGAGTCACGTGTCAACGCTCGAGCCCCCTGTCTTATCCCTTTGACACGTATCTAATATGGCAACGATTCCGAGACAGCCCTTTAAGAATACTCTTCTGACAACGGCATTGCTAACTTTTCATTTTTGAAACCTACACTGAATTTATTTCGAAATATTCGGTTTATTTGTACCAGTGTGTCTTTTATAATAGCTTTCTTTGAAAAAATACATTTATAGTTAATTAAAATTGAAGCAGAGGTGTGCTAATGGCTAAAACTAAAGGGTATCTTGGATTACATAAAAGTAAAACAAATTAACATACATAAATTGAGACCTCTAGATGCAAGACCGGCAATATACTTGTATCCATCAGAAGTAAAACTGAGAAAAAGCATAAAACTCCTACTATTTTTCTTGCAATGAATAAACTGGACTTGTTAAAAGTATTTTCCCAAAATAGCATTTTGTTGGTTTAATAAATCTATCTGAAAAAATAAAATAAATTTATCTGGTTTAAATTTTTTTGCCCTTTTAAAGGTATAAGAATTTGAAACTAAGTCTATAATAAATCAATTATATTTTAGCTTAAGACCTTAATTTCTTTCTTAAATTGGTAAGAAAAAATATCGTCGGCAATACCGCAAAGGCACGTAACTGACTGAAAATCGAAAATGAGGTTTTAGCGCCAATAATTTGTCCAATTTATTGCGTACCTCTGTCATTTTCAGAAAACCTAGTACCAAAGACAATAATTATAGTTTCACTTTATAATTGTCTTTGCTAGTACCAAACCTTAGTGCATTGTATATGTATATTGTCCTTGTTTTGATGACATCAGTAAACTTAGAAAGTATATTTAAAAGTTTCCTATTAAATTTATAAATATGAAATGAATTGCACTAATGTACAAACCTAAATTTTTACCATTATCAAAGATTTTTTTTACATGAACAAAATTGCATATTAAAATGTAATTTTTAAAAAACATCTTTACTTTTTAACAATTTTTAATATTATCAAAAATAAAAGTAAACAATTTGAAATCTAATGTTTTCATTTACAGAGTTCTCGAGTTGCTAGACGAACCCGGATAAAACATATTAAGATTGTTAAATTGCTAGATGGACATTGTTCAGTTGCTAGACGGGGACATGGTTGAGTTCCTAGACGTAATCCAGGCGTGACCTAACTGTCGTTAATAATATTTTCAAATGATTATATATAAAAACTGAAAAAAGTTGTTTTTTTGTTGGACCCTTCCCATAAAAATTCAAGTTTCAAAAGATAATCCTCTTTTTATATTTTTACCGTGAGTATATTGAAATTTTATAGACAAATGCTAACTTTTGCAAATTTATCTAAATTTTTTAAATACGGTGGAAAATACGCCAGTACGTGACCGTATTACAGTCAGGTAAAAATCGGCGGGCAAACTTTCAACACCAAATTGTGTTTGTACATGGGGTAATTGAAGGGTCAAATTATGTTCGAAAAAAATCGACACCGCACCGTAAAGCAGGTAGGTACGGCGCCCGACAGGGTAATTAAAACAGTTTTAGGAAATTACAAATGGTTAGTTCTGGTAAGGAAATACTTTTTTAAATTTCTTAATAAACCTCAGACTAATACACATTTACGAATGGTTAGTTTTGGTTCCGAATGAAATCCAAGACACAATAATAATAATACAAAATTAAATATATGTACATTATTTATTAAAATTAGTGGATTTTAATGCAAAATAAAGCAAAACAGAACAAATTAAATAAAGCATTCGTTTTACAAGATATTGTATTGCATGGGGTGTTGTGTTTACTACCGTCTAGGAACTCAACAATCTTTTTTAGCAACTCAACAATCTCAAATTCAAAATTTTTATTATTATCTTATTGCCGTCTAGCAATTCGAGTACACCCTGCATTTAATGTTTTAAACCATGCGAAGCTTTTTATAAAGAATAACTTTTTTTGTGAAGTTAATAATAAAAAAGTTTCCCATATGACGCCAACTTACGTAGACACACTTTATACGCATAGCGTCCGGTGATAGCGCAAAACCAAGTATTTGCAAAAACCCCTTCTGTGCTTCAATGTATGGTTACTTTAATGTTAAGAGTTTAGTATTAATTAAAATATATTAATACCGATGCCATAAAATGCATTTATTTCGATTGGCATTTTCTAAAAAAATATCTTTGAGAAAAAGTTAAAAAATATACGAATGTAAACATTGAATTTAAATAATTCGTGTACGACATGAGCGCTTAAGTCATGCTCATTTGTTTTATTACTACAAAAAAAACTGTTGAAAGGTAATAATTTTCCAGTCAGCAAATTGTCTAACTTCAAATTTTTTGGAGGAATTTTTTTATTGTCAAGTCGCAGTCGCCCAAGTATCAGTTATTTGAGTAATTTAAACCAAAAGACTATATCTCTATAAAATGTTAAACTAAATTTTTATTTAATAAGAATTAAATTTGACAATTTGTCGAAGCAATCATGATTGGACCATCGATATTATATTAAGATAGAATTAGTAAGCAGATCTAATAATATTTAGACACACGAAGAAAAATTATAGCAATTATCAGTGAAGAAAATATGTAAAAATAACTAAATTTTGTCTATAATATCGGATCACTATTGGATAAAAAATCATAATTAATATAGTTTATTTAATAAATCGTTTAACAATTGTTTATGTATTGAGATGTTGAAATATTTAGTATTTAGCACTCTATATAGGACTATATTTCGATTTTTATTAAATATTTTAATTTCCCTCCACTTTTTGAAATTTGTATTATGTTTGTGTATAATATTATTTAAATTATTTAAATCAAAATAAAAAGTTTGTGATCTAAATCTACCGTCTATTAAAATTTGCCTACTTAGCCTGCTGGTAAATCCACCATTGCATCTTTCATACCCAAATAAACTTATAAGGTTTTAAATGTGGCCGAGTGAATTAGCTCGATTCTGTTTTAAGGCAGGTTTCGCATGGCAATAGATTTCTAGTTGTTTTTAAGGATAAAAACTTTTAGGCAATGGTTTTAAAAAATAATTATGTGGGTGAGCCGCACCTGGTTTATACAGTGCATTAGGTCTAATGGAAACAACTTTAAAACGCAGTAATTTATATGGTTTTACGATGAGCTTTTCAGCAACTACAATCTTTGTTTTATTTTCACTTTGGTTAAACGAATACATTTTTATTGTCAATATATAAATTTGGTTCTTAAATGAAAACTCAGAAGACTGACAAAATACGCTGACGTTAAATATGCAAGAAATCATCGGTTATCATGATAACACTACGAGGCGGCGCGGCGGCACAGTTTGGAACTCTTGCATTTATGCTCATCAGCCCATCAACTTGAGAAACTTGTGTTTCATTCTCTTATGATTTTTTATCGCCGAGTAAGAGTTATTACCGTGCATCCTCACCTCCTTATTCAGGGGCGGTCATAGGGAGGGCCATGGGGGCCATGCCCCCCCTTGGATGCGACATCCTTTCTATTTTGTTGTGTTTCATACATGTCTAATGGCAAATATGTGCATTTATTGCGGGTCCCCCTCCAAGGTTGGTCCGAGGGGTGAGGCTTTTGATGGAATTGAAGAGTGAGGACCTTGTCAAATACGTGGGAAGGAGGTTTTGTGTAATTTTTTAAAAAGAATGAAAGGTGAAAACAATAAAAGAGGTTTCCTTCAAAATTTTTGTTTTTTGCCACCTCACACATTTCTCCAAAACAAAAAAAAAAACAATTTCAAAAAAAATAGTCAGATAGGTGTAAAAACGTTATTTTTAAAACTGAAGGGTGTAACTTTAAATTCCTTTTAATAATCTTTATGGAAAAAGTTAAACATAAAAAGGATATATTCCGAATTTTTCGATAATTAGTGATCATGAAATTATTGGAATACAAATAGACTTTTCCAATAATAGAGAGGTCATTGAAAGTGTATATACTAGAAACTCAGAATATTGAAAATATTAAAGAAGCTCTTGTAGGACCAAATTGGAAATATACATCGATGTTAATCTCCTATATAAAGATTTTATGGGCATATTACAAAATGCAATTGAAAAAATAACACCACTAAAAAAGAGGAACTTACCAAAATATCCTTGGATTACACAGGAGGTAACACAGGCAAGGGCTAATAGAGATAGAGCATAGAAAAAAATTTTTTCAAGAGATGAGAAAGATTGGAGTGACTACAAAAGTATGAGAAATATAGTAACCTCAGAAGTAAGAAAGGAGAAGAAGAAGTTTTTTGAGAAAAACATAGATGAATGCAAGGGAAATGGAAAAAATGTGGAAATCCTTAAAACAATTGGTTGGTAACAAAAAACAAATGGCTGATTTTACAAATATTGACTTTGAAAATTATGATAAAAATGTAGAGGAAAATATGAATAACTTTTATGTAGACAGCTTAATTGATATATCAGAAAGTATAGAAAAAAGAAGTGGAATGCAGCCATGGAAACAACTGGTTGTAGCTTATGTTACTTTAAAACAATAAGTCTGTCGAAACTTAAAAAGGTTGTATATAGTTTAAAAAATAAGTGCACAAGTGATGATACATTGAATGTTAAACTTTTAAAGGATTTGTTTTGTGTCATAGGTTATCCCTTGCTGTATTTGGTAAATACCTCCATAAGAACTGGAAAAATTCCCAGTCAACTTAAGACAAGTGTTATAGTTCCTATTTTAAAGGTATCGAAGCCAACTAAAATGTGTGACTTTCGTCCAATAAACTTGTTGTCAGTGATTGATAAGATCCTTGAGATAATAGGGTGTAAACAGTTACGAGAATACTTTGAAAGCGATGGATTGTTATACAGTGGCCAGTCCGGATTTAGAAATAAGCACTCGTGTGAGTCTGCTCTGCAATATGTTTGTGCTGTTTGAAGCAAAAACATGATTGAGTCGAATATAACTTTAAGTGTTTTTGTTGATTTAAAACGTGCTTTTGAAACTATTGATAGGGATATTCTTATAAACAAATTAATTTTATATGGTTTAAAAGATTATGCTCTTAAATTGATAAAAGACTTTCTAACAGATAGGCATCACCAAACTAAAGTGAATAATGCATTTTCTTACAAAAGACATAGTAAATGGGGTGTACCACAGGGAAGTGTATTGGGGCCACTATTATTTATTATTTATGTAAACGACATACACAATGTTCTTAAAAACTTTTTTTTAGTCGTATATCGAGCAGTTTATCTCAGTGGACAAAGATGCTAGTCTATAATACTATTATTCTGCCTCATTTTTCATATGGCTGTTCTTTATTAATTTCTTGTACCAAAGAAGATGTGCAAAGATTGCAAATACAGCAAAATAAGGCAATGCGAATACTATTGAGCTGTAATAAGTATAAATCGGTTACTGTTATGTTACAATCACTAGGGTGGTTGAATATTGAGTTTTATCTTGAAAAGCGTTCAAATTTTCATAGTTATGACTTAAGAACCAAGCAAAATTTCAATACTCCTATGGTAAATAAAACATCTTTACAAAAAACTATTTTTTGACGGTGTTCGCCATTTTAATGAACTGCCTGATAACATAAAATACGCCTCTGACCCTAAAACTTTTAACAAGAGACTTTTACATTATTTACGAAATTGATTTATTTACTGGTTGAATTTCTATTATTGTTATTTTTTGTTAAATTTTATTTGTGCTAGCCAAATGCTAAATAAACGTATTATTTATTTATGTATTTTAAAATATCACTAAATAACCGCCCAATTATTTCAAGCATTTCAACATTTTTCAAAATTTCCGCCTCCGCAGCATTGCATCCTGGTGCCTTACACCACCCTGTAGGCACGGCCCTGATATTAGTAAAACAAACCAATTTACAGTTTTGTGAGGAAAAATCAAAAGCTGAATCCAGCAACAATTTAGATTTGATGGAATGGAATTGGTGTTTTCATACGAGCTTTGTATGTACAAGAATAATAATCAATCAAGCAAGCCAAAAAAAAGAATTAAGCCTTAGGTTGCTTTACATTGGCCAACTTTTTTAAAATCTCTAGGGGAGCAGCTGCCCCTCCCTGCCCCCTCCCTTGGCGACGTCCTTGTCTCGATTATAATTTAATTATGCCTAAAGCAAAAATATAAAAAATAAATCCAAAAATCATATGTATACTGTATGTTATTTTTTCTGGGTTGAGCCCTTTTGTTAAACAAATTACGAGCTGCTAATGGTTATTATACATGTTTTTTTGTTCTGATTTAAAGTGGTGTCCTACGAATTCTTTTAGATTCTATGTGACAAATAAACAGGACTAATATTTAACTTTTTTGTAATTTCAGAAAAGTTCCCAACGTAAAAAAGATGTTTTTAATCTATTTTAAGCTCATACCAAGCCACCCCTGTTTTACATACATATTTTTTATTTAAAACTGGACAAACATTCTGTCGTGGTTTGTTAAAATTGACAGATGGTTTTAATATTGTCAGAGCCTAATTTGTAGCAAAATTCTTTTAAATTCGAACTGTGAATTTATTTGATCATGAATTCCAACAAAAAACGAAAATTAGATTTTAAATTTTAACGTAAAAACTGATCATTAATTAATGGAAAATTCTAAATACGGGTTAAATTTAGACAGATGTTCTTAACATAGATATTTCCATGGTTTTTATTAACTGTATAAATGAAGGTTATTATTGTGTTTGCATTAAAAATGTTGAAAGGGTAAAAAACAATAAAATACACTTCCTGCAAATATTATCGTTTATGCTCGATTTATATGTCTTTTAATAATTAAGTTAACAAGACAATAAAAAATGTTAGGGAAAGGTGAAACTATAACTTTTGCGTAACTGTTGTTATTTAGTGTCAACAAATAAATTACAGGGATGGAAGATGATATATGGTTTTTGAACAAAATGAATAACTTTTATTCACCCTATAGGTAGTAAATAACAATACATCCTTTAGCTAAAAATAAGGTCAGTAAAAGTTAACTTGTTTTTTTCGTACGGTAGCTTCTTTTCAAACAGAGGGGCTCTTCTAACCTGGATCCCGCAGCGGTTAGTTGTTAGTTGCTAAGACATTGTATTCATTACGGATGGATTCATTCCGGTATGTATCAGGTATGCAACAATTTTACAAATAGTTTTCCTAAAAAATTAATAGGTAAGCCAATATTTAAAAGTATTAACATTTACATGGGATTTCCTATGGCCAGTCTAAAGATTCACCACCCAGTATATGTCGTGTAGCATTTTAATTTTTTCTTAACTTTTTTTTGTACTCGATTACTAGCGACGTTACATTTTTTTCTTCGTAGTCGATGCGAGGATAAACCGTTAGAGTAGTGGAAATGTAATATTTTCCCAAATGACAATAAAATCGTACTGCAAATCTTTACGATTCACTGATGTTCAAATAGGATGTGTTTGTAGTCAAAAGTCTATGCAACTTGTTGCTCCGATTGTTCGTAATACTGTCCATACAACTTGTCGAACAACAAGCCGTCTGTGGGCCGTTTTAAGCTTAGATGATTGAAAAATATTAACGTTAATATTTTTGGATACGAAAGGTGACTGCCAGCTTTTAGGCTATAATAATGGAGAAACCACCAGGTTATGATGGACATATATACTTGACTTACTAGGGGCCCATGTCTGGAGTGGTAATATTTCCTTTCCTTCCATGCCGTGGGGGTAACCGAAACTGAATTTCCCCTAATTCGTAGTTCATTTTTCGCCTCGGTTACCGTACGCATTTCATTTAATAGATGCAAAATGGTGGTAAAGTGGTTATCAACCCCACAATTTATTCTGTTAATAACTGCGAGATTGGTTTTTACATGCTTTTTACACCGAGGAATGCCTTTAGGACGTATTGTATTAATTAAATTAATTTATAGCAGTTTATAAGCGTTAAAGTGATATAGTATAAAAATAATATTTATTAAGGATGTATTTTTCTTCAAAAATGCAATTAAAATGTAGGTATTTTAACAAAAAGGGTAATATTCCAATTCTGTTGTTTCAAAAATAACTTTATTTTACTCTTGGTTCAAATGGCTTTTTATCCTTGATACAATTTATGTCAAAATATAGGACTTGATACAAGCAGGCGCACCGGTTTTTAATTTTCGCTATGGGTGCCAGCACAAAATAAGAATAGAAAAAATGGTTGAAAGAGCAAAAAAAAGATAAACACATTAATATTTTACTTTCCTAAAGACATTTACCCCTAATTAACCTATTAAAAAAAGTCCTTTCCCCCATCTACAAACACTTCTAAAGAACACAATTGCTAAAATGTTAATTTCTAATATGGGTGTATTGCTTAAAAATATAACTTTATTACAGATGAGCACTATTGCAAAAAAAAGTTATATTTACTAAATGGTAATAAAATAAATATGTACTATAGCATATTTAAAATAACAAAAAACAAAATTTACAGTAAATGTTCAAATTAAACCTTTCAATTATTGTAGGTATTTATTTTATTTACATTTAGTATCTATTTTTTAACAGTACTTTTCTATAATAAACTTAATTTTTTTGAACTTATCTAATATGTTATTATTAGTATAATAAAAGTAGTCAAACTATTTAAAAACTAAATAATAAGTTTTTTAAAGCTTAAGGAAGTTAATAAAAATAAGTTCAAAATATAAAGGCTGATAAAATATCTAGTTGGGGTAATTAAACCAAAAAAAAAACATAATAGCATATTATATTTTTAGAAATCTTAAAAGAAAGCCTAATAATTATAAATAAAAATATACAGGGTGTTCCTCAAGAAAACACATAAATTGAGTAATTTTTGGAAATACTGACCAATACAAACAACAACTAATTATACCACAATATTCTACGGAAAAAACTACACAATTAATCTATCTAAAGTTTTTTTTTCATAACTTTAATAGCAAACTAGTCAAAGAAGATTATAAAAATTGACAAAATCTAAAAATCACCCTGTAGCTACAAGATGGATCGCAATAGCCATGAACTGTTTCCACCCATGAACTGTTTCCACTACAGTTGTTTTCTTAAAAAGGTGATTGAAAGTCCTATATTAGAATTTTGATATTCTTTACGGTTTTCGAAATATATCCCGTAAAACCAACAAAAATAAAACACCCTGTACACTTTAACAATAGGCCCCGCATTTGTAGTTGTTTTTAAGAAGGAACCCTGGCTGCCTTTACCGAAGTGGTAAATTAAGCTTTCCAAATTAAATAAAGAAAATTCTAACTATTTAGAATTTCCAATTGCTAATTTTCCATTCTTTTGAAGACGCTACGCATCTGATTTTCCAATTCTCAATCAAAGCGTTATTATTAATGCGTCAAGTAAAGACAAAGCTCACGTCTTCGCGTGTCTGGAAAAACAATGGCGAATCACAGCGCGAAACAAAACACCATCGGTGGCGGCGAATCCAGATCAAAGGCTCTTAGATCAAAGCGAAACGGGGTGTAATTGGTAATTAGGGTTGCAAGCGCGCGACAAGAGCCTGTTAAGGGACAAGTCAAGGTGCTGATCGCAGTGGCGTTCAGGTAATAACAATGGCTGGCGACATACTCAAAATTGTGTTTAAATGTCTGTTTTTTTAACAGGCTTACTAGTTTAATAAGAAACACACCATTTTATGATTTGAAAAAGATCTAATTCGTGGTTAGGAAGCAAAAAAACATATATCACAGGTAACAATTCTTCCGTGATTATCTTAAGAATAAAAATGTTGTGACCCAGATGTGATATATGGATTTTGATGTATTTTTGCAATTTCAGCACGAATCCGTGGCCAGGTTAGCTCCATCACCCTTTAGTTTTGAAAAAGTCGCATAAGTACATAAGTACATATATCATACATCAATAAAGCACACACCTCTATAAAATTTTACATATTTGTTTAGAAGTCCCTATAGATCATGTGCCAGTTTTGGGGCGTAGCCATCATTAATATATTATATACTTTGTCGCCTTATACTTTGCAAAATTCCTAAATACTTATTTTTTTAATTAACAGGGCATCCTGAATTTACTGTTAGTGATACAAATAAGGGCAAAGTTTAATAAAAATTTCCTTAACGTTTTGTTTTAAATTTTTTAAAATTCCGAAACCTTTGGAAAATATCCGGGAAATGTATTTGTTTTTACTATAAGGATATTTAAATTGCTTTGTTATAGCTTTTTTTTGGGAATATAAATTCAAACAAAATATTATTTGGCTTTTTTCAGAATAAAGATATTTAATAAATATATAAAAAACTTAAAATTTTTCTATATTATGAAGAGCTATTCTGCTCTTGCACTAATATAATAAATACTAAACTTAATTTAAAATAAATAAATTGGTGATACAATATTTTATATTAAATATGTAATTCATAATTCACCTATATTTTTTAAAGTTATCTCAATTTTTATTATATTAGTATTGCAAGAGCAAAATAGCACTTAATAATATGTAGATAAAAAGTTTAAGTTTCTTAAAATATTTTTATTAAATATCTTTATTCTGGAGAAAAGCCAAATAATATTTTGTTTATATTTAAATTGCTATTAAAATAATTTATAATAGCTACTTCTTAAGCTTTATGAAATTTCGGCTATACATTTTAAATGCGAAATTGCGTCTTTTAAAAATCATCAACTTTGTTTTTTCCTATGCAACTATGAAACAAAATACCGTTTACTCGATAAAACCTTTTAAGATTAATTCAATGGTGGATAACATCACAAAAAATTAAAAACCAAATCACAGATTTCTGGTTTTTACAGATATCTTTAAAAATGTTCCTCTTTTTTATGGTACATTTAAGAGCTTTTAATTACGCAACTTTTCCTTTATTTAACCGATTTTGTAATCTTACGGTTTCGAATTGGTAACCCACAGATTTGGGACACCCTGTAAAGAGGGTCATTTTAAACTTCTGCCCGGTGGGCCAAATAGTGCCCAGTCCGATAGTGGCCTTATCCTTATAATAACTATCAAAAACCAGCATTTTTTTTTAACGATCAAAGAAAAATCCTTATTCTTTCAAAAAATATACTACCTACTTTGCAAAGAAAATGTAGTAAACACCATAAAAGTTTTATCCAGCGCCTAAAGAAATAAATAAACTTAAAACGGTTAAAGAGGATATTCAAAAATCAATTTAAGAAGTCCGAAAAAAATATCTAAAAGTTAAAGTAAAGAGGGTAAAGCCCAAAAAAAGTCCATTGAGACAGTTTTATCCCCCGTGAATGGAAAAACGGTTCCAAAGTGAAAAAGTTTTTCTCTCTTTTGTTAGTGTGTATATAAGGTATTAGGTAAAAAGGAAGGCCGGAACATATTGAACGTTTGCCTTTAAAGAAGCTATAACTTGATAAAAGTATAAAAAGTAACGTATGAAAAATGATGTAAATATCAGTTCTTGTGAACTCTGAATTTAGATGAAAGAACACCGCATAATTTGTCGAAAGTTGTACAAATTCGTAAAAGTTTTATTTTTTTTATATTACCTTTGCCAATTTTTTTTAAATCGGATAAGGCATACTTGGGACATTATTAAAAATCGATTTTCTTTTTAAAGTTAAAAACCTGTATCTAAATTTTAAAGCATTTCCAGACCTATGTTTATTTTTTTTTCATCCAATTGGCTCAGCAATATGCTCTTAAATTTTCTTAACGCAATTAGGAAATACCCTGTATACATTACACAGGGTGATTTAAAGAAAACAATAAACATAAACACATATGGCCTAAATGTCCTTTTAAATTACAAAGTGTTAAAGTATAAAAAACTATAAAGGGTGTAACGGAAGGTTGTTAAGAAAACTTAAACGCAAATTTTTACATCATGAGTACGCAAATTTTTCGTTCTCATGTACGGTCTATTTATAAGTGGATTGTTGGTTCTCATTAAGTGTGTTAAACTTTTTAAAACACTACACTATATTAAAAACATTTGTTTAAAAAAATTAGTATTAATTTTTTTGTCACATAGTTACTAATAAACAATTATAAACCTAATTAAAAAAAAGTTCCCACTTTTATAGCCTAAATATGTAATTAAGTGATTTTTGTTCTTTTAAACTAAACAAGATACATAAGAAAATTAAGAGACATAAAGGTGTATTTCTATTTGCTTAATATAAAGAAAGTTTGCACACATTAACGCAATCAGTGGCGACGGTTTTTATTGTTAGAAATATTCCTTCAGTTGCCGTTCGAGACGCCACTGAACTTATTTAATATAATAAAGTTAGTAATGAATTCCCCTCTTAATGCCATTAATAACATTGCAAAATGAGTAAGGGATATAAACACCCAACATTTTTTGGTTTTTGTGCTTCAAACGGGTTTTTTATGGTTAAGGATGGATTTTTAAAAATTATTTGTTTAAAATGGAATTAGATATTAAAAAGAGATTATTATTATAAAGCCAAGAAAACTTTTCGTCACTGGAAAGCTACCCTGGCTACGCCCCTAATACCAGTCGACGTATGGCCTATGCGACCACTTTTCCCACGATGCCGATCAGGGCCGTATTAACTGTTTAAGGCGCCCTAGGCTAGAATTCCCGGAGCGCCTATTTTCCCCGAAAAATGTTGGAAGAGCAAAAAAAAGGCCATTCCCTCCTTTTCGCGTCTATTATTTCATTCCAAAGCACCTTATTAACAAAGAAATTAGTCACCAAAATCCTCACTCGACCTAAACTTTTTAATAACTCACCTGTCTAACGCCTATATTACTCCCCTGTCTGGCGCCTATTTTTTCATGGCGATGGCGCCCTAGACTGTAGCCTAGTCAGCCTAATGGATAATACGGCCCTGATGCCGATTTAAAGTTCAAACATTTTTAGGTTAGGTTCCGTATGTTAACCAAGATAACATATCGGTAAACAGCGGTTTGACAGCGGAAATACCGGTGACATCGAAATGTTAAGAAACCGCGTTTCTTAATCTAACCACATTTTATAACGGAACGGAAACCGAAAAAACCAAGAACCTTGGTTTAACTTATTTGTCCTCTTGTAACACCCATTCTGGGCCATAATGTATATTTTAGTTAAACCCTAGCGATAACAAGAAACGGTTTTCTGTCTGTCTTTCCAGTTTTTTACATATCTACTTCATAAATATTTAAAAATATTTTATATAAAAAAAACTTAAAAGCCACATACAACTAAGTTCATTCATACTATTTTAATACCATCACAAAAAACCAGGTAGATATAAAAAACCCTAAATCCAACTTTCACATAATGAAATTCAAAACAACCAGATCTTTTTTCTGAACATAAATCTGTTTTTTATAGACATACACCCCCTCGACGATGACGTTTACAGAAAATCTTTTTCTCGTTCTTTTGAGGATGGTCAACAAAGTACAAAAATGCACCTGTTTCTATCTTGGTTATGTTTTAAAAGGGCCGACTTGTGAGACTTCTTGAGGGCATAAAAAAGAATATTAATCATCCCTTAAGGAATGTTCAAGGTCAAGTTTCTTATGGAATTTTAAATAAAGGGAGGATGTTAAACGGTACTTGTGAGTTATCGTTAAAAAATATTAATAAGTTCTTGGGTTCATGTTAATTAGAAAACATTTTTTTAAACTTTGAACATATTTTTCTTATTCGCGTGTTTCGTAGTTCTAAAAATGTCATTTTTTCGCAGTATTTTTCCGCTCTAGTGCGAAAAAGCGCAAAAATTTGAGCAAAATATTAGCGAGTCGCAATGTTTAAAAGAAATTTTTGCTTTGCCCAAACCTATTCAAGAGATGAAAGAAATACGCCACCAATATTTCCACAACCAAAAACTTCTTCAATCCGCTATTAACGTGAAAAATGCCGCAGAGAAACTTTTACCAACAATAATAATTTTGTGTTAAAATAAAAAAATATTAATAAGATTTTGTTTTTATGTTTCTCCTACGCTCGCAGAAAAATAGCTTCGTAACTTGTGCCGAAAGTGCCTTTTCCGCACTTGACTCTTTAGCCAAACTCCGCTACGCGACGTTCGTTCAACTGCAGTCGCGGTCAGAAAAGTGGCACTTCCAGCACAAGTTAGGAAATATACTATAGAAGTAATACGCGTAATTAGTTAAAGCTATATATTGCTATTTTTATTATTATGCACTTTCTTGAATGTTTCAATATCTTTTCTTTATTTAAGATTTTTCTGAAGATTTACAATTTTCTAATTTTTGTATTTTGTCTTCTTTTTAGATATCTAGTTGCATAAACTTACAGAATTTTCATTTTTATTTTAACATTAACCTAAGATTGTATAGCTTGTACTACATTATTGTGTTTTTAATTCAAGTGTTTTCCAATAATAAATTTAAAAAACAAAATGTTCTTTAAAATATAAATTTATGTAACAAGTGAATAAAGAGATATATTTTTTTCCTACGACCACTTGTGAAAATAGCAAATAGCACACTGATTTCATGCATAGAAAATGCGTTATATCACACTAGTGTTGCAAAGTACTTTACAGCACTAGTGTTGCAAAGTACTTTACAACACTGGTGTGATACATATTATGATGTCATTCTAAAAACTGCTATTGGTTTTGCAAGTGACATATTTATTGTAGTGACAGTAAAAAAAAACTTTTTATTTACCTTAAACGGTAGAACCCAAATTAGCGAAAATCATCTTATTTTATATTTATTAAAATTTACGAAAAAATAAAAACATAAACAAAAATAGACATAACCACAAAAACAACTTTCACTGACTGGCACAGTGTTGTGCATTTACAATTTTTATATTTATTATATTTTGTATTATAATGTATAGTTGGTTGCCTAAGCATGATTGTCATAAATTAATAAATCTAGTGACTCAGGCATTCGACTATTGGCCCGGTGATTAGCCGTGGTGGTACAGTTCTGTTAAGATGGCTAAATTGTACTTTTGTGTATTTTTGAATAGTTTACTTTTATGAAATATAGTTCTTAAAAGTGCATTAATGGCTTTTTATTGTTAGCACAACAATAATACATATTTTTCTTTTCTAATATGAGGAAAAACTGTTATTTTACTTAGTTTTACATGTGATGTTCAGTTTCATTAACTCGTTTTACCAATTTTACCCCACCCAGCACCCCTTTTCACTCCCCGATCCCGTAAGTTTATTTACTGATATTTTTAAAAAACGGAATATTTTGGATATGCACCACTTACATTTTATTTAGAAGAGTGTCTAAAATATGTAAGAATCGATAATTTTTAAAAAACCCTTATAATAGCAGAAAACCGTATTAAAGTATTAGCGTTATTACCTAACAAAACCATACAATTTTTATTAAGTGAGGGCCTTTTTAAATTCCAAAATGATAAAAGGTATATAATGCTTCTGGGTAGGTGATTTTCGATGTAAAAATATTGTCAAAACAGTATAATATAGCAGTGAGGAAAAGTATATATCACACTAGTGTTGCAAAGTAAATATCACCCTAGTGTTGCAAAGTTCTCAATTGTTTTTTATTTTTTCTAAACAGACAAACTTTAATTTATTTATTTTTTGGTGAATAATTTGTGGTCGTAGGAAAAATAGTGTACAGTACTCGTGTGAAAATGACTTTCTTACACTCGTGGGTTTGTCGCACTCGGCTAACGCCTCGTGCTACAATATTCCCACTCGTGTGAAATTAGTCATTTTCCACACTTGTAATGTAATATACTATTACGAATGGGAAGTGTGACAGCACGAGCCGTTAGGCAAGTGCGGCAATCCCATGAGTAAAAAAAAGGCACTTTATGCATGTGTTACATACTATATTTTTTCCACGACCGTATAAAAATTTACAATTATCCTTTTCATAATTATGCATTTGTTATTTAATTTTAGAAAATTGTATGTACTTACTTTTTGTAGAAATAATACTAAAACAGTATAAATTCCTTTTTACTTTCTTAGTCATCCAAATTCATTATTACTATTAATTTTCAATAATTTCTATTAAATTTATTTGCAAACTGTCAAATTTTAAAACTAGTGACACATGAACTAAAAGAAATAATGATGAAATCAAAGGTAACTTGACCGTTTGGTTCAGTTGATGTTGGGTTTACGGGTACATTGCATAAATTGATATTTAGTTTTATTGAAGTAGGCAATGAAACAAGACACTAATTTAAAGTTTGAAAAAAGCTTCAAAGTGTTGAAAAAAGTTACTTGTTTTAACACTTTAAGTAGTGTACTAGAATAGAGTACTTTAACTTCATGTTAACGATTAAAAAAACAACATTTTTTTAACGGTCGTGGAAAGTAGTAATTTATGTAACAAGTGCATAAAGTGATACTTTTTTGGGAATGGGAAGTTTGACAGCACGAGCCGTTAGGCGAGTGCGGCAATCTCATGATAAAAAATAGTATATTACATTACAACTCGTGTGAAAATGACTTTCTTACACTCGTGGGTTTGTCGCACTCGGCTAACGCCTCGTGATACAATATTCCCACTCGTGTGAAATTAGTCATTTTCCACACGAGTACTGTACACTATTTTTCCTACGACCACAAATTATTCACCAAAAAAAAAAAAAAATTTAGTTTGTCTGTTCAGAAAAATAAAAAACAATTGAGAACTTTGTAACACTAGGGTGATATTTACTTTACAACACTATAGTGTGATATACATATACTTTTTCTCACTGCTATAATATACTGTTTTGACAATATTTTTACATCGAAAATCACCTACCTAGAAGCATTATATAACTTTTATCATTTTGGAATTTAAAAAAAGGCCCTCACTTAATAAAAATTGTATGGTTTTGTTAGGTAATAACGCTAATAGTTTAATACGGTTTTCTGCTATTATAAAGGTTTTTAAAAATTATGGATTCTTACATATTTTAGACACTCTTCTAAATAAAACGTAAGTGGTGCATATCCAAAATATTCCGTTTTTAAAAAATATCAGTAAATAAACTTACGGGACCGGGGAGTGAAAAGGGGTGCTGGGTGGGGTAAAATTGGTAAAACGAGTTAATGAAACTGAACATCACATGTAAAATTAAGTAAAAATAACAGTTTTTGCTCATATTTTTAAGAAAAAATATAAAAAATATGAAAATTGTAAATGCATAACCTAAAGTCCTTAAAGTAAGGAAAAACGACTACCAAACGTCAGTTACCATGCAAAATATGGAAAGCATTTGGCAACGTCGGAAGGGTCTGATTCTATTTATGAATGGATAAAAGAAAGTGGATTCATAAAGTGTGTATTAGCCTTAGGTTTAATTAGGGATTAAAAAAAAGATTTAACTAGTTGTTTGAGTACACGAAGAAAGAGAGGAAGGAATTTGATCTATACGCTTTTTTTCTCTGGCGCTTTAGGTCGAACGGTCAAGCAGCAAGGCTGCCTCTATAAAGTACGTGCTCAAAGGTAGAAGGGAGATTTTAAATTTGATCTACTTACCTGACAACACTGTGCCAGTCAGTGAAAGTTGTTTTTGTGGTTATGTCTATTTTTGTTTATATTTTTATTTTTTCGTAAATTTTAATAAATATAAAATAAGATGATTTTCGCTAATTTGGGTTCTACCGTTTAAGGTAAATAAAAAGTTTTTTACTCTCACTACAATAAATATGTCACTTGCAAAACCAATAGCAGTTTTTAGAATGACATCATAATATGTATCACACCAGTGTTGTAAAGTACTTTGCAACACTAGTGTGATATAACGCATTTTCTATGCATGAAATCAGTGTGCTATTTACTATTTTCACAAGTGGTCGTAGGAAAAATACATTTTATGCATGTGTTACATACTATATTTTTTTGACGACCGTATAAAAATTTCCCAAAATACCATTTTATACATGTTTTATTGTACCTACTTTTTGTAGAAATAATACTAAAACAGTATAAATTCCTTTTCAATTTCTTACTCATCTAAATTCATTTAAGGTTTATTGTAGTAGGCATTGAAACAAAACACTAATTCAAAATGTAAAAAAATCCAAGTGATAAAAAAGTTACTTTTTTAACACTTTAACGGTCGTGAAAAAACTATTTTATGTATGTATGTACAAGTGCATAATGTGATGGAGAGTTCAGGTAAAGTGCTCCTGTCGGAGTTTTTTGAAACTTTTTGGGGCACTGTGACATTTGTTAATCATATTTTGCTTGCTGCTTTTGCAGTAAATATAGTATTTTTTAAATATTTGGTGTATATTGTCAAGGAACAATTATTTTTGGTTACAAATAAATTCAATAATTTCTAATTCTTTCGTAAAAGTTCATTCACTTAAAAAATATAATTTTTCAAACAGATTAATTGTTTATAATTAATATTCTTCAAAATTAAACAAATTCAACTATTCTCACAAGTAAGCAATCTAGGGAGTTCACCAAACCCCTTGATTTGCGTAAAATATCAAAATTAAACAAAGTTTACTTATTCTGCACTTTTGGCGGTTTTAGAAGTTCATAAACCTATTGTTTCCCAGGATATGTAAAAAATCGCCAAATCTGCAGAATTGCAAAACACGGTAAATCGCGAAATAGTTTGGAATCAATCCGGTATCGACAAGTAACGCGCGCGGTCGAAATTAACTAGCGATGTTCGATAGACTGAGTGTTGGGGTCCCTCCGGCTACTGCAACTTGTGCAACAATGTAAGTATTGCAATTTATATTTTTATATTTCTAAAATGTGCTACCATCACTGAACCTATGTATATGTAATATAAACTTAATCTTAATATTTTAATAAATAAATTTAGGTGATTATTTTAATTTACATCTTTCATTTTTAAATCTGAGCTACATCCCTAGTTACACCTCAAATCGAGGTGTGACAAGTATGGTGGAGGCGCCGTGTTTTTTCGATCTCTATAATTAATTTTTTTAGATTAATTCTTAAACAATTTTTAATAAACAAATATTTTTGTTCTATTCTTGAGATGTTAAATGTTTAGAGTGATAGCATATTTAAAAGTATTTGTAGATATATTTTATTAGTTTAGTACTTAAAGATTTTATTAGTTACGCAAATTGGTCGCCATTTTTAATACCCATTACATGTTCTATTTCAATTTTTTTTTATGGGCGGTAGTACCCAATGAGTTATTTGGGTTTTTTTATATTAACCGTATTCTTATCGTAGTTACATATTGCACGCACTGCGAAAATAATGGTATCTAGATTTTTTGTGGGAATACATAATATAATTATAAAAATTTAAGTACTTGATTTACAATCTCACAAATTTCATATTTAATACCATTTAAAGGCGATGCCATATAGGCTCTTACACAAATATATTTTTATATAAAAGTTCTATAATTATTTCCTCATATTTTTCGTTACCTAGTGAAGTTAAATAAACTATTTTTACGTTGTTTTTTTTACTTTATAATTGCAATGCTAAGTTTATTATTGCATTACTTCAGTAAAGATTTTTTTAGACAATTGAAATAAATGCATTTTATTTAAAAGAAAGTTCCTTTATCTTTTAAATTTTAATAGGCGTGAATGAAAATAAAATCGAATGTTACTGAAAAAAAAACGTTGGGTATTAAGTATCAAGGGCATTAATATAAAGGCTATGGACTAAAAATCGATTAAAAACTTGATTGTAATATTTCTAAAATAATGCATATTTCTCTATTCTATTTTATTTTTTTCCATAAAAAAGATATTATATATTTAAACTAAAACGTTATTTAACTTTAAGGCTATTTATGTGATATTTAAGAACATTTTAAACTTATTTAAGATATTTTAAAAAGGTAACTTTTTAAATATAAAAAGGGGTTTTTGGTTATAAATTCATAAAAATTTAGAAGCTGTGCGATAACATATGCTATATTCAACATTATAAACCTATTTTTTTAACTGATTTCCGTCTAAACCCACAATCACTGTTTTTTGCGTTTTTTACAACTTTTTACATGAACCTGTTTTGTTTTTTCAAGATTTTGAACTAGTATAACTTATAGAAATACATCATTTTTAAGAGACATACTTTATTTTTCTATCTTGTTCACATAATACTTAGAGTAGGTTTTACATTTTTTTCTTTTGAAATACACATTTACCCAATAAAAAATTACAAATTGAAAATATAATTCATTTTAAAATAAATTTAAAAATTCATACATTTTACAAACACTATTAGGTATTTCAATTTTATTTTATATTCATTAAAAAAAAAAAAAAATTTAATTTGGATAAAGAATCTTAGGAATTCAAATTATTAGGCATGCTTTATGTTTATCAGTTTTTAGCGGACTTTTTCTTTGACATTTTATAAAATTTAAATTTAAAAATAATAATAATATTAGCAACGAAACAAATCTACGAAGAATAACTGACCTAGCATATCAGAAAATAGTTATCGTTAATTTAAATATGGCAAAAACTACGCTAGAAAATGCACTTGCAGAAACCAAAACCCCGGCTACACCAAAGTTTATTCAACCTCCATACTTTAATCCGATCGTACTGCCGTGCTAAGCAAGAAGGTCGTATCTGCAGATTTTGTTTATCTGAGAAAAACGTGTTTTTATGAAAAATAGAGTTTTTTCTGTAAAACTGCAGTTAGCACCATGTGTGAATAACATGACGAAAATAGCTTCCAATTTTATTTTTTCTTTAAGTTTCCTACCATTTTGAAGGTCACAGAGCTAGCAAAATGCAGATACGACAATTCTATTTAGTTTTATTTATTAGGAAGCTACTAAAAATCGTCATATCTGTATTAAACTCGTAAGAAATAATTTACATTAAACAATATTTAGTAAGGTACTGATAAACTAAATTGAAAATTCGATTATTTATTGAATTCTAATTATTCTAAATCGACTTCATGCTCGGTTTCTTTAAGATTTTGCCAAAAAAGCAATCGATTTTCTGGAACCAGACCTTGATTTTTTTTTAAGATATTGTTTCTTCTTTCTTTGGATATTCCCCTCTCAACTTTTTTTTTTAGGTCGAGGCAAGGACCCTTTTTCATATTTTTGTAATAAGAAATTTAGATTTTGAAAATCTTCAGAAAAAGATTATTTAAATTTTAAACCTCTTTGCCCCCTCTGGAACTGAACAAAAACCATATCCTGCAGATAAGGCCCGGGATTCATTTTACTTAATTTATATTGTGATGATAGATCGGGAAAGGTATAAAAGCTATCAATGTCCATTTCTTTGACAATTACTTTTTTAGAGTTAGCCGACGCCACACATTCGCTAAAGTCTTTAAAATCATAGACTTTTTTCTTCTTTTTTAAAGCCAATTCAACTTGATGGTGGAAAGCGTCACTGGACATAAAAGTGTGCCCGGACTGAAAATATTTTAGATTTAATTCTAGTAAATTAATTTCGCTTGAATTAATAATTAGAAAGGAGAATAGGCCCCAGTTCTTATTTTGGGCAGCGCAGTTATGATTAGATTAGATTAGATTAGATTAGGAGGTGGATTGCATATCCTCTAACACTGCAACCTGCTCAGGTTTATTGTGTGTCCTCCGTCCATAGGTTAGAGCACGCTATCCAAGCCGGTCTGTTTAATCAGACTCCACAAGCTTGAAACTGGCCCCTTGGTATATCTTGCCGCTTTAGGTTTTTCTTCACCCAGCCTTGCAAACCGCAGACGACAAAGGGCTTCGCAGTAGCACCATACGTGTTCTGCGGTTTCCCAGCCTTGCAAACCGCAGACGACAAAGGGCTTCGCATACGTGTTCTGCGGTTTCTTCCTCCTCCTGGCAGAACCTACATAGGTTTTCTTCTGCCAGGCCCATAGTTTCCAGGTGTTTATTCAGTCTGCAATGACCTGTCAGTTGACCCACTATTATTCTTACTGCCTTCCGGTTATAATTCAGAAGGTCTTTTGTAAATTCTGGCGAGTAAGCCTTGATGAACACTTTCGCCTGACGCTGTCCTGGTGTTCTCCTCCACCAGTCTTGTGATTCCCTCATAATCCATGATCTAATGGATGACCTTACCTGGCATGATGGAATACCACAGTAGGGCTCAGGACCTACCATTGTCCTACCAGCCCCTCCTTTGCCAATTTATCAGCTTCTTCATTGCCTTCGTGTCCTGGTACCCAGGCAATGGTTAGCTTGTTGGACGCACCCACCTCTTCCAGGGCAATTACGCAGTCCCGCATCAGCTTGGAGCTGATTTTGCATGAACTGAGTGCCCTGATGGCTGCCTGGCTGTCCGAATAGATTACTATGGTTTTATCCTCATAGCTCCTTCTGATGATATCCCTAGCGCATTGTTCTATGGCTACAATTTCGGCCTGGAACACAGTAGGGTGTTGTCCGAGACCAAAGTTTATTTTCGTCCTTGGTTTGTCCCCATATCCAACTCCTTGGTTTGTTTTGGAGTCGTAATCTTGGAGTAAAATCTGGTATACAGACCAGATTAGGTCGGCTTTAATGGGAGGCCCTGCCACTCAGTCCTTTCTGTCTGGTATTAAAGTTTGAAAACCTTTGTTTAGCCAGTAGCTTGGTACCATTTTGTCTGAAGGCATCTCACACACTGAGTTGACTTCTTGGTCCTCCTTGAATTTCCATTGTATGGCCCTTTCCTGTCTTATGATAGGACTCTGGCCTTGTTTGAGACAGTATTGTACCGCTTTCACTTCACCCTGTATGTAGATGTGAAGTGGCGGTAGATTAAGCAGCGCTTCCAGTGCTGCAGTAGGGGTCGATTTCATGGCCCCCGTAATACATAGACAAGCGAGTCTCTGTATACTTTGTAATTGCCTTATTGCCGTCTTTTGTAGCGTCTTTGCACCCCAGGCAATTGACCCGTAGGTTATCATTGGTCTGACGACCATTTTGTATAACCATAGGTTCATCTTCGGACTGAGTCCCCAATTCTTTCCGCAAAGTCTTCGGCATCTACCCAGGGTAGTTCTTGCCTTCTGAGTGACTCTGCTTAAGTGTGGTCCCCAGGTTAGTTTTTGGTCAAAGATGACTCCTAGATATTTAACCTCTTTTGAAAAGGGGATTTCCACTCCGTTGAGCCTGGAAGGTCTTAGTCCTTCAAGCGCTCTTCTTTTTGTGAAAGGGACGGTTATTGTTTTATGAGGGTTGACTGAGAGTCCCTCCTGTTTGCACCATTTGTCAACGATGTCAGCGCAGTTATCTAACCATATTGTTACATTTTCTTCGTCCCTTATAGAAACTAAGAAACTATAAAACGTTAAAATAATATCGTCTTTGGATCTTCCCGATATAGCTTCATGCCAAATAAAAGCGAATGGCTTTTCCTGCGATTTTCCTATAGGCACAAATGTTTCATTGAATGCAATAACTCTTGGCATGAAGATTATTTCCTTAACTAACTATAAGATATACAGGGTGGCCCGTAAGTTATAGATAAGAAAGTTCATATAAACATATAGGCCCAAAATGCTTCGCTTCTGAGGTACATGGTGTTGAAAGTGAAAAATGGCACATATTTATTCGATTACTATAACGGTACGCCACTGCATTTTTTAAAATAAAAATTATTTTCTCAATTTCTGATCATTTTCTAACAAAATGATCTCCTGACTTTTTCTGACCGACGAACGGTTTTTGCTTAAAAAAATAAAATAAATTTATTTGCATTTCCCATCATGCATCTTTAAGAATTTTGAAATGCAGATATACATTTATTTTATTTGTTTAGGCAAAACCGGTTCGTCGGACAGAAAAAGTCAGAAAATCAATTTTGTTAGAAACTGATCAGATATTAAGAAAGTAATTTTTATTTTGAAAAAGCAGTGGCGTACCCTTTCTTGAATCGAACAAAAATATGCCGCCATTTTTCACTTTGAACACCCTGTTTCTCAGAAACGAAGCATTTGCACCCATGTTTATCGGAACTTTTTTGTCTATTTTTGGATGTAGAGTAAGCTGCTGAAGTTTGGACCATGACTTACGGGCCACCCTGTATATTAATATGACATCATATTACAATAAACGTTTTTTGAAATGCACTGGGTTGAACACAGGCAGTCGGCATTCATTTCTCAGCGTAAAAAGCAAAACATAAACAAGCACTTTATCGCATGTGCATTAATTAAAGTTTATTAAAATATATATTAAACTTACCTCTATTATTGTATTTAAGTACACAAAATCAGATCACAAAAACAGTTTAAATTGTTTTATTATCTTCCTTGAGTTCTAAAAGGAACTGTCATATCTGGTAGTAAATTTGTAACATACGACAATTCTCCTTAGCACAAGTCAGATACGACAAATTGTATTGGAATCAGTTACAACTTTTTCACTGATCACAATGAAAGAATGTGTCGTATCTGTCATATACGACAATGTTTCTTAGCATGTGCTACATACGACACATTTCATTGGGACCAGTGGCAATTTTGCAGATATGACATTTTTCATAAGCTTATATATACACCTTACTTTCCTCTTACGACATTTGTTTCTAGTACGATAGGTGTAAAATAATGCAGAAATACTTAAACTGGAAAAAAACAATTTTTGACAAAATTGTTAGATACGACCTTCTTGCTTAGCACGGCAGCTAGACTCTCCGATTACTTTTTTAGCAAAATATGAACGAACAGCAGTGTGTAATGGGTGGAATGACTCATTTAAGATATTATATTTAAATAACTTCCTAGAAGAACCAGCATATTTCTGGTTTAAAGAGTACTCTGCTGATATCAGTAACAAAAATAATACGTGGGATAAAATTAAAAAAGATTTTATTAAAGAGTTCGGCGGGGAACAAGCACTTCGGAAACTAAAATTTAGGTTAAATTCTCGAAAACAAAAAGAAAATGAAGATATTAAGAAATACTACTATGACCTTTTCACCCTGGCACACGAAGTGGACGAAAAAATGCCATTCGACACATTTAGGGAGCACTTTGAAAATGGCCTACACTCATCATTTTATGAGACTTATTATCTTATGACTACAGAGATTATGGATTATAGTAGTCTCAAAGCCTTAGTTTTAAAATTAAGCGATATTAGAGAAAGAGTTGTAGTAAGGCAAAAAATACCACAATATGATAACAATCAAAATCATAGCAGAGGATATAGGCCTAATAACAACTATAACAATTATAACAAGCAACATTACGGCCACAATAACTTTAGAATTATCCAGCAAAAATCATTTAGGAGAAATAGACCGTCATATAGAAGTACTAGTTGGAGCTCATATCATATTAGTAGGCCTAATAAAAATATCCAATATCCAAATAGACATTATGGCAACAACTACCATAATACTAGGCGCAGCTATGAACGACCACGCTATTGTTGCAATCGATGTGGACACCACTCAAGTGACGTTGAACATAACCATGCAACATTGCCCTTACCAAACGATGAAGGACCAAAATTTAACCAAAACGAAGGGCGAATCGTCCTGAAGACAGAAGGCAATATACCCCGTACTAAAACGCAAATACTAAAAGTAACCGGAATTGTTAATGATAAACTTATTACCGATATAATATTGGATACAGGGGCTAGTCAATGTGTAGTTGATAAAAGTTTAGTTCATAATATACAACCTTTAGATACTTCAATCAGTTTATTAGTAGCGGGCGGAAATCGCATTATACCTTTAGGTACGGCGGAAGTAAAATTAAAATTAGGTAATATATCAGGTTACGTTGTAGCAATCGTAGTAGATAAACTCTCTAAACCTCTTATATTAGGCACAGACTTTCTTACAAAAACATGGCTTTAATTGATTATAGTAAGAACAGTGTCACTTTGCACAACGGAAATATAAATACAACCCTACTTTTTAAAACCAATAATACCGATAATTACTTAACCTGTTCATCAATTTATTCTGAAACAAGCATGCCAGAAGAAAACGTTTATAGTATAGAAGAAAATTATACAGAAAAAATTAAATTAACCTCTGAAAAAGACTACATTTTGAAACATAATATAGAGATAACATTAAAACTGGCCGCAAAGAAACACATTACGTGCCAAGAGAATTTAGAAAATATGTTTTTTAACAAAAATAATCAATTTTTTAAAAATAAGGGAATTATTTGCCTATCAGCTCCACATTACATTGAAAATAATTTGGTAATAAAGGTAGTAACAAAGAGTTACCATACCCAAAAGATTTATAAAGGAACTATATTGGGCTACTTAGAGGACACGCTACCAAAAAATTTAACGGAGTCCCAGTTGTTGTGCATAGAAAAAATTGAAGAAGAACAAGACTATACAGTAAGACATAAAAGTGTTTCAAAACACTCAGTATTTCCGGCAGAAAAACAAGAGGATTCTTATAATATTCCCACCTTTAAAATAAAACCAGAAGATACTCCAAAATTTCAGAGGGAGGACAAGAAACCTTTGGAACTTTTTCAGGCCAAGAAAAACTCCGAAAATGCATCAAAGGGGGTGAGAAAGAAAGCAAAAAAATTTAAAATTGTCATTAATGCCCCATACAAAATAAATCATGGTCAAAGTAAAGGAGAAAAATATTTAAAACACTTAAGGGAATACCTTGGCAATAAAAAGACACCAAATAAAAGTAAACAAATATTTTTGGGTGTAAACTGCAAAACGATTTAGAAAGAACTAAGGATTACGCTAAAAAGAGGCAAAAAATTAGAAAGCCCATAAGAATCCCGCAATCTCCACATGCAACAGAAGCCATGTTATTACCAACCCCAAACATCATTAGCAATCACGAACTTTGGGAAAAGTCTTTTACAATTAACAAATTTGCCAGTACAAAATATACAGGGTCGCCAAAATATTAATATGATGCGATATGATGCTAAGCACAGTCAGGTAGAATCTCCGAAAGGAGATCAAATGGAAGTCCGTACGCCTTTTGAAGAAAAGTGTGTTGTATTATAGATTCTATTTTTTATTCTAAATTTAAATAAAAACAAATATTTAACATAACTGTTCTCAGCACCGCATTTTTTTTTACTAAAATATTTTAAGGATATTTTTTTGTAGTTATCACTTTTAGTTTTTATAAAACAATAAATTATAATACAATACCAACCATATTTAAAAGAAATTTGAAAGAATAAGTTATTTAAATGAATCTGATTTTCAAACATACTTTTAAAATATTTTTACCACTTGTCTTTTAAAGCATTTAATGTTATGCCCTGTAAATAAAATATTTATTAAAAGAATGCAAATTCTATATAAACATTAATTACTATAAACTTTTTTTCTTGCATAAAGTTAGTATTCTTAATGTTAAAATTAATAAGTAAAGTATCATGTAACACTGTAAGTTTTCCTGATAAGTCATTTTTGCACGGCTACACTTTTATTAGAAATGAGTCGTTATGTTCAAAGCGATCGCCACTTTTCAAAAACGAGTTAGAATTTAGGATAAGCATATAATAATAGGATTTTAAGAGAAATAATTTAAAAAAAAATGGTTAATCCCATTTTTTATTTTTAATAAATAATTAGGTATATATACAGATTTACATACAATATAAAATAAAAAATATTAGGGATAAATATCAATAATGCAAAAAATATTTGAGGGGACAAAGCTAGAATATGGGTACTAAGTGGTATTACTTAAATTAATATGTAAGAATAGGTGAAGTTTAATATAATTTTTTCATTTCAGACAGAGCGTGCATACATATTTTTTCTTTTGCTTAAAAATTAAAAAAAAATGATAAGAATATTAACCATACAGCTTTTCGATTTAGGTATATTGCTGTATTACTTAGCTGTCTTGACCGAAGCTCAAATGAAAATATCAATTTCCAATAAACCTCACGATGTTTTTGCAGGCTCATCTCCCTTTGTCCGTTATCTTTAATCTGAAAATTAGAAGCCATTTATTAAAAGAAAAAATACTACATTTTATAAAAAAAAATCCAAGCAGGAATTATTATTAATTATCAATTTTTTTCTAGGATCAGTCGTTCCCTAAAGGATAGCATAATATAAGCCTCCTATCCCTATCTCCTGAAATTAGTAAAAACTGAAGTTAAATGTTTTAAAATAACATATGTTTTAAACAGTACATAGTACAAGTACATATTGCTTTAGGGGCACTTATTTATGCCTAAATGCCCCTAATTTTTGCTTTAATAAAAGAAAGGTTATGAAAATAATAAGATATAATAAAATATATTAACCCCTTGGGATCCCTCTAGTGCTTCCTTTTTACTTTGTTATTTAAGCCTAAATTGTAGTGCACAATAAAACGATATTAGGATAAATATCATTGTAAATTGTATCAACACTGGATAACAAAATAGTTAAATATTTAGATGCTGGGGTCATCTACTTGCAATGCAAAAGGCATAATTAAATTAATATAATAATCATAATAAACGTAAATATTTAAATATGTAGGTAGGAGATAGAGGCATAAAACTGGATAGGAAGGTTGTTCAAATCCTACATAAATTAGCACTAATAAAAGTGCCAAATAAGTTAAACATTTATTTTTTTTCACACATTCAACATCAAACAACATTTTCTTGTTTTTATTTTAAATTTTACATATGCATATAGTTATATCATAATTATAAAAGCATAATCTTACCAATCATTTATGTGTTACATTAATTTACAAATTAACTATTTAAGAAGATTTTATAATGAAATTTAAATTAATTTATGTCCTTTAAAAGAAGAATTAAAACTCTGGATTATATTTCTAACATAAAAGATATTTTATTTTTCCAGCACTAAAATTTATTATATTAATAATAAATAAGTAATTAAATATGTACTTACAAAAAAAATATTAAAAGTAAGCGCTGTACGCTCTACTAATTTTAACAAGAACTTATTACAAGCAAGAAGTACTGGCTAAACAAGCCAAAAGAAATACCATGCTCTCTAATATTTTTATTTATAATATAAGAGTTTTAATAAGTTTACATATAGTATTGAGCTGCAAATAATAGCACATACTTACACTTTGTTTTTTGTTTTATGTACTGAAAAACAATTCCACGCCAATACTGAAGCCTCCACAAGTAGACCAAAAGCCGAACCATGGTAGAATGACACATTGCAGCCAAGACAAAGGAAACCACGATGATGAGGTACACTTGCCTGCCGAGCCAAACTTTACAGCCTTCATACATTCACAAAATTAAAGGGTCGAATTCGCCGTCAGTAGACAACATACCGAAATAACCCACCTAATAAATGAGTCTTACACATTCATCATAGCTATGGTAAACAAAATAGTAATCCAAAGAAGTCTGACCAGCAAATGAAGTTAGAACGCGTACAAAACCGGACGAACGAGCAAGCAAACAAACAAGTTGGAAGCACTGTGATTTTACAGCAAAATATCACAAAAATCCACGAAAAACTTGCGTTGCTCTTAAGGGAAAAACTTTCAAGATATTGGAATTTTTTTAGTTTGGTCTGTTATCAACACATGCATACCATACCACCACATAAAAATTGGTCGTGTACAATCCATAGCAATCGTACAAGAGCTCAAGTTCTTTGTGAATTTGTGAATACCAGTAAGGCGAATCCGTAAGATAATACCTCCGTAGCATAGATGTTATCCACAACATGCAAGTGGTTTTCAAGTCATCGAGATATCAAAATCTAGAATTTCGACAATCAACTCCCCATTATCCTTGGCAAAGTGTTGTTCACCAATTCGTACGTACGACAGATCCGTATTTGAACCTTTTTGGACTCTGCTTTGTGCTTCGTTATAAACATTGGAGGACTTATGATGTGAATAATGGCGTGATTAAACTTTTAATTATGAGAAGTGTGTGTGTAATTGTATATTTTATTTTTGTATGGTATTTTTATATTTTTTTCGGAGAGCAATTTTATGAAAAATCAAAGTAATGATCTTTAAAATTCTTTATTTATTCAATATATATCAATTTTGCTTTACAAATTTTAATTTTAAAAATATTTTTCTTTTTTTTTCAAACATTGCTACCATTTTTTCATAATTTTTTATTAATATTATTTTTAATGTTGGTATTTTTTTTAAGCTGGGGTCCAGCTTCCCGTAGCCGGAGGGAAATGTCAAGGAACAATTATTTTTGGTTACAAATAAATTCAATAATTTCTAATTCTTTCGTAAAAGTTCATTCACTTAAAAAAATATAATTTTTCAAACAGATTAATTGTTTATAATTAATATTCTTCAAAATTAAACAAATTCAACTATTCTCACAAGTAAGCAATCTAGGGAGTTCACCAAACCCCTTGATTTGCGTAAAATATCAAAATTAAACAAAGTTTACTTATTCTGCACTTTTGGCGGTTTTAGAAGTTCATAAACCTATTGTTTCCCAGGATATGTAAAAAATCGCCAAATCTGCAGAATTGCAAAACACAGTAAATCGCGAAATAGTTTGGAATCAATCCGGTATCGACAAGTAACGCGCGCGGTCGAAATTAACTAGCGATGTTCGATAGACTGAGTGTTGGGGTCCCTCCGGCTACTGCAACTTGTGCAACAATGTAAGTATTGCAATTTATATTTTTATATTTCTAAAATGTGCTACCATCACTGAACCTATGTATATGTAATATAAACTTAATCTTAATATTTTAATAAATAAATTTAGGTGATTATTTTAATTTACATCTTTCATTTTTAAATCTGAGCTACATCCCTAGTTACACCTCAAATCGAGGTGTGACAATATAATTTATTGAACAAATGTATTAAAAAATAGAAAAAGTCGATCTAAACTTGTAGGACATTATTTGTTTATCATATTCTGCTTGCTACTGTCGCAGTTAATATGGTATTTTTATTTTTTTATTTTTATTTTTGATTTGTTGAAGAAATGTATAAAAAATAGAAAAAGTTAATCTAAACTTGTAGGACATTATTTGTTAATCATATTTTGCTTGCTGCTGATGCAGTTTGATATTTTTCAAATCTTTTTTATGATTATCACTCATTTACCTGTACTGTTCATTTAAAAATTGTGTTTTAATATAATAACGTCATATTTAGACAATTATACTAGACAAAAATGTATTACTTTGAAAAGGGCGGCAAACTAATTTGGGCCTAGAGCGGCAACATGCCTTAATCCGCCACTGCCGAGACACAAACCAAAAATCGGATAATTTCTATAAATATTTTTGTCATTTTGAATCTAGATACCCATTTTATCAGCTGATTGACCGTGTTGCAACATTTTATTGCTTAATCTCATTAATACTTTTACTCGCGGTCAGTCGAGTACGGTAATCTCATAAATAAAAAAGATATTTTATGTATGTTTTGCATACACTTTTTACGACCCTCTGAATTTTATAATTAATTATTAATAAAGTAAGTCTATTTCCAATATACTTAGTTTCTGTTAAATTTATTCGCAAACTGACAAAATTTAAATTTAGTGACATATGAACTAAAAAGAAGTAATGGCGGAATTTATGGTAATTTAATCTTTTGGTTAAGTTGATGTCGCTTTTACTTTACATAGCTTAAGTTTGTATAAAATAAGATCTAGTAGGCATTGAAACAAAATACCATCAAAATACTAATTATGATGTAAAAAGCGTCAAACTGTTAACCAAAGAAACTTTTTAACGATTCTTTATGTAGTATACTAAAATAAAGTAGGTACTTCATCTTTATAACAACGGTAAAAAACAGATTTTTTTAACATAGTTTTTAAAATATGCTAATGCTAAATGCTAATGGTACACTCTATAGAATTCTAAAATAAAGAACAAGAAATTCTTTAGAAATAATTATTTTATTAAGACCTTTTCAAAAACAACTTTATGATCTGAACCATATTTTTTACAATCCTATGCTTCATAAAAAAATATCCCTCTAATAAACGTTATTATCTACCCACTCATAAAAAGATAAATAAAAAATACCGCCCACAAAAGATAGTAATTATACACCACTCTTCATAGTATAAAAAGTAATTTAAGGGCATCAGATCAAGGTCCTTTTCCCACCCTATTTGCAGGTCAGCTTTTCTACGAGCGACTGGACCTGAAAAGAAACTTATTTACTCGAAAATAAAAGTCGGCTAATTACAAAGAAAGGGAATGCTAACTTTTTTCTCAGGTTTCGAGGGTTCGAAAGGGCTGCTTTGCGCGGTCCAGGTAGAAATCAAAAGGGAGGCACACGAATCACACGCTTTCGGTTGGTATTCATGGTTTATGGTGACCATAATCTATGGGGTGGCTTGATGGTGCTCTGAAAACAAAAGATTAGTTTGGATCTGTTTTTAAGCCACTACGCCAATTATTGATCAAAAAAAGTTAGTTTTTGAAAAAATAGTTGGATCGGTCCGTTAGTATTTTTAGTAGCTTTTTTTATGAAAGAAGTATTTATACAGATATAAATGTTTTTGTAAGATGAAAAATGAAAATCTGCTTAATTTTTTTAACAAAATGACATTTTTTAAACCGCTCTGTATTTAAATTTTATTTTCCATTTACTAAAAAGGTAACTGTAGTAAAGTTAATATAAGCAGCCGTTTTTGAGATATTTTGATTTAAAAAATTACTGGCTGTATGGTAAGCTTTATACGGGGTGTATTAGAATAAGATGCTGATCCTTAAGCATGTAAATCGTCGGATGATTTTAAGAAGAAAAATTTAAACAAACATATTATGTCCTAAATATCTTAAGTTTTGAGATACAGGGTGGTAACATTTTTAAAACAATTAGGGAAAAATGGTCTAAAATGACATACTTTATAAATTGTTGCCTATATTTCAAAAAATAATATTGCGATTTATTATAACAAGTTGTAAAGCGCCTTTATAACCTATTCTTAATCATTACTTAAGCCAAGATTCACCTAATTCAGCATAGAAAAAATATTACGACTATTTTTAAAATGTCATTTTTGGTATGGTGTCGGATAAAATGACACAATAAATAGTTAAGGCTAAAATGGCATATACCTTTAACAGATGATTTAAAGGATTTTATAAAGTAAAAACATAAACAATAAATAATTTTAAACTTATTTATTACATTCTCCAACACGTTTAAGAGGTCGCTGATAAAGCGGGAAATTAAAAATTTATGAAGTGTGTCATTTTACCCAAATATGCTATTTCAGCCCAGTTTTCCCTTTCTTTTTTAAAATATTTGGGATGCCACTAAGGTAGTACTTCGCAAAACGTTAATACTCCTAAAAAATATAATACAGTGACCGGCAAAAAGTTCGCAACATATGGGATTTTTAAGGATTTTTTTTCTGGCAATCGCCCCTGCATGTCCAGTAACCTAAAAAGCAATTTTAAAATACTTATGACATGTGAACAGCGGTATGGCTGAAAGTTGAGATGAAATCACGAAAGGTTTAGATCACAAAATATCGAAACAACTCTAGGAGTAAAAAGTGCTAAGGCACTAAGCCAAAATGCAAAGTTTAAAACATCTATTTTGAAAAAAGTAAATGTGCTATATTTTTTAAAGTTCAATACATTTATCAAGCTAACTTAACTTCATTTGTTTAAAAGGCCTTATTTCTTTGTTTAATTGACAACTAAAGCAAACAATTTAAAAAGAAATAATAATTTACCAAACTAAAAACGTTAAAATATTTAGAAATGGTAAAATTTATTGATCCTAATCATGTTCATGTTATAACTGAAGACGCGTTTTCACATTTTGTGCATAAACTTAAAAATTTTCAATGATGCTACTTTCTTTGACCTCCAGTGCCTTTTATTTCAATTTGTACTTGAAACAAATAATTAAAATAAAATTCCAAGCATTTTTTACACTTAGTTTTTTTCGGTATTTTGTGATCTACGCCCACTTTTCATAATTCCACCTTAGTTTTTTTAAATTTCTCGCCATACCGCTGTTTACATGACATGTCAAAATGGATTTTTAGGTTATCAAATATACAGAGGCGGTCGCAAGAAAAAAAATTGTAATTTTCCTTAATAAAAAAATTTCCATATTTTGCGGACTTTTTGCCGGCCACTGTATAAAAATTATATCCTTTAAAACGTCTCTAATAAATAACGTTAAAAAATAAAATAACTCTTGCATCCAAAAATACATAAAATAAGCTCAGTAAACAACAATCAATGGTTTTCCATATATATGCACTTTTATAAATTCTTTTATTAATTTTAAATCAACCTATATTTCATATAACGATTCTTATTACCGCTTCTGGTGTTTTTGATAAAGCAAAATATTTTTGATTTTATGTGATTTTTTTTGAAATATCAAAAATAAAAAAGTTACAGGTATAGTTAAGTCCATCCGGACTACACACTGTTGATATTTTAGAGAGCTCATAGAAAAAGTTTAATGTTGATCCTTGATCAATGAAATTGGTATTCAGTGCTGCAAAACTCAAATCAAAACGTAACAATATTAATTTCTTTATATATGTGTGACAATCAAAAGTCTGATCCAGGAGGACGATTTTGATTAACTTTAAGTACCAATATCTTGAAAACAAACAATTATTTACTAAGGTCATTTTACATTTGCCTATGGGTTGTTCCATTAGCCCCTTTCAGTATTATTGTTGACTTTTCGGACACTCTGTATACTTAGAGCTCATTTTGTCTATATTTTTCGTTCAAAACGAGTAAACGCATTATTTAATTTGCAAAAAAGGGTTGTTTTATTATAGTAATTCCAAGCAATATTCCAAAAATCTGAATACACGCCATGTCGACTCTTCATATTATGTCTTTGTGGTATAAAGTAAGATTAAAGAACATACATAAATTTAAAATATTCATTACGCCAATAATATATTTTTCCGAAAAAATTAAATTTACCAGGTGGTTCTTGTTTCTAAATAGGAAAAAACTTTTTTTTTTAGGTTTGGCCTTACAACCTAAGTGTTTTAGCCACGAAATATTAAATAAATAATCAGAAAAGATTAAAGAAAAATAATAATAATAATAGGAAGAAAACCCTCAGATATAAGCTATATTAAAAAAAAAACACTTTTAGTTTTATTACTTTTAATACTTTCGACTACTTGACACACGCGAATTTTAAAAGAACACGAAGTGATTTAAAAAAAATATTATATCTTGTTTTACACACATACATTGAAAACCAAAACGACTAATATTAAATTGGAATTAAAACAGCAAATTTTTATAATCACTTAAATTACCTAAATTCAGAATGACGTTAGCCTTAGAATTTTATCACTTTCACTTTACTTAGATTGTTCAGTAATCAAGAAGTCTTAAAAGAATACTCTTATTGATGAAAACACGGGCATCATGTCTTTAGCCTATTAAGTGAGAGCGACTTTTGGAACCTGGACCAACACCACAAAAAGATAAATAAGATTAGATTAGGGAAATATATAATTTACAATTAGGATTAAAAAAGTAGATTTTACTTTTATCATTAGACAAAAAATAAAATAGGTTAAAGATTTAGACCTATATTTTTTAAAATGATGTAGAAAAAAACACAATTACATTAGTAGCTAGAAATTGTCTAGTATCTAAATAGAAGGAAAGTTTAGCCTATTATGGCAGATTTATTGTAATATTTTGGACATGTGTGAAAATAGCTTTTACAGAAAAAATATAGAGTAATGCAATCAATACGTTCCAAGTTTGCATTTGTTTAGAAGCAAAACTACCTTTTGGTGTAACCAGGTAAAAACGTGTGACTGCCATACCCTTCTAATTTACCCATACATAAGGGTATCGGCATTTAAATGAAATATGTAGACCGGAAAGAATAGCGAAGGGGGCACGAAAAAATAATCCACCTGTATGAGTCGATTCGTACCGTATGGGAACTTCCGATCGAGTCGGTCACACGCTGACACGCTTCGACACAAGAAGTTTTCTTTCGTTTATTGAACTCCCTTTTTGCATTACTTATTGTTTGGATGAAATTTTTGACAAATATGAGAATACTGAGGAACTGATAAGGATATTTTCTCGAAAATAAAAAAATAAAAATGCGTAATTAATAGTCAAAGTTCATGCTAGGCACTTTTATTTTGACGTTAAACCAAAACGACTTGTGATTGGTCCTGACGAGACAAAACAAAAGTCTTGGCCCAGTGTTGACACATTTACTAAATGTACATGTTTTTGTAGAGTTACTCCATTTTTTTGTAACTTTTGTTTTTTTTTATAAATACTTATTATAATAATATTATTTTCCATAGTAACATCTATATTTTTTTATTTTGTGATCACAAAAGTACACAGCAAAAGAAAAAAACGCTAAAAATCAACTTTTAGCAATGGAATGCAACGGTAGATAGTTAACAAAATATCTTACCAGAACGCCTTAGCTGGGTACGTAGTATGTACGTCATGTAAAAAATATATAGGATTTGTATTTTTTTTATGATAGCTATAGATACTTTATTATTATTATTATTATTTTTAATTTCAATTCTAATATTTTTTGGTTAAAACGAAATTAATAAAGATGGATTCGTTTTTATCAAAGTACGAATCACCACTCAAAAAGTACATAATAAAGGAGAAGACTTATGAAAGTAACTGGGCTGTCACCATTTTTTTCTAGTACTTACTGACAATATTTTTAATTTTAAGTTTTTACTAATATAATTAGGCTTTTTTAAGTATTTTGTTCGAATAATTATAAATGATGTTTCTTAAAATATTACATGAATATTGTCTAAGAATGTATTTTAAAGGTATGATTTTCCAAAACAAATCTATTCGGCTTTAAACTTAAAACTAGTGTTTGCTCGAATTTTTCATGACTTTTCAAATTCAACCATGCATATGCAATAATTTTTTTGAGTAGGGTATTTAATAGAAGTAATAATTAATACAAATAATACTACCCTAAACACTTCTAAATTTAACTTTTTAATGCTTAAAATAATGAAAATAATTTTACATTTACCACCTTACAATCGAGTCTTGTAATTGACCATGCTTTAAAAGCTGGTGTATTGTGCTGACAATATTATTTCTGATAAAATATAATTGACATTGGTCTTTATCTAAAGGAATCTCCCCTATTTGTAACCATGTATCAAACCAGACGTACGAGCGACCTACGGAATAGTCGCGAAGTTCCCCTCATTTGTTCGGTCTTTCCCACGATTTATACAGGGTCGGTTTTTTGTCTACATTTAGAGTTTAAAAAATACGTATACTAAATTTTATGACAAATTTTTGACGTCAAAATAGGTCAAACTAGTTCTTACGTTTTTTCAATGAGTGTCCAGCAAAAACACGCTTGCTACCAAATAAGGTTTTCCCACTATACATGAAACATAACAAAACCTTTTTATAAAATTTCTCACATGGTGAAAGAAAACATTTTGTTTTTTTTTATATAATAAAACATCTATTTAACATTGGACCGAAACATTTTAACATTATTTTTAAAATTTTAGTTATTATAGGATATCTCTAAAAGGTACGAAAAATATGCTACAACAAATCCTGAGTTTAAAATATGACGATCTAACTTTTTCTTAGTTCAAAAGTGGATCATTTCGTAGATGGAGGGTATTTAAAGTTTTAGTTTTTCTAAATAATTTTGTTAATAATTGGTGCAATGTCACCATATTTGACTAGATAAGATTTTGTCTGGCATCAGCTTTACTGTAAACTCCTGATGGCACCACCTCCGGTATCTAGCCGAAATTTAAAACCAATTAACTTTTTTAAGTCACTCTGCCTTAAAATTTTGAAAAAAATATTATCCTTCAACTATATAGGTATACATGGTAAAAGTTGATTTGAGCAGCCGTTTTGTGATATTTGGATTTTGAAAATTCACTTCCTGTATCCCCGGGCCCAAATTATACAGGATTATTTAGAAAAAGAAGTTTAACAAACCTATGTCTTAAATCGCTTAACTTTTAGGATGCAGAGTGGTAAATTTAAAAAAGGCCACCACCAACCACTCTGTATCTCAAAAGTTAAAACAGTTAGAACAAAGGTCAAATTAAACTTTTCTTTTAAAAATTTACCAGCTTTTATGATAGTCTCACTGCATTAAATATCAAAGCGGTATTATAGTCTTAAATGTTTAACTCCTTTTTTCCAGTAAGAACTAAATTATCCGTTTCAATATATTTTAAGTCCATGAATATGCAAGCTTACTCTGCGGATGATTATTAATATATTAATAGGGGTCTTTATTACTTAAAGATAATACAAATACTTTTATAAAACCAAAAATGAATGCCTAGTGTTGCTTGATAAAAAAGAAACTATTTATTTTTCGCACAAAGCATAATAAAGAAGTAATATTTACAAAATAAATTTTCGAAAACTACCAACTAAAGCCATTAAATGAAACAAGTTTACTACAAAACAAACATCCTAAACTTCTGGTACCCACTCGGGGCATTTGAGTACCCATTAAAAATAAAATCTGTAAATAAATAAAGCAAACATGGAGTTGTTGCTAAAGTACCTTAATAATGGTGACAAATATACAGTATGTCCCAGGATAGGTGTTACAAGAGACAAATGGACCAAACATTTTTGAATTTTAAAACACTGATTGCATGGTCCAAAACTAATAAATAAAAATGTTACTCCAATTGGTGTTATACAGGGTGAGTTATAACTAAAAATATAAAAAATGCCCAGAAGCTAACTACTTTTATTTTTAAAAATAGAACAAAATTATATTAGTAAATGTTGTAGAGGATTAAAATTTATGTCAAAATTTGAAGTTAAAGAATGAGAGTAAAAAACATATAAATGTAAATTTTTACATTACCCCTTAAACCCCATTAATTTGAATAATGGGCAAGACGAAGCAAAATTTAAAAGAAAATTTAATAATTTAAAAATAAACAAAATGCTCTGCTTTAAGTTAAGTATTTTAAAAAGTGTTAATGCATCATGTAAAAAAGTGACAATAATTTTTTTTACTTTAATTCTTTATCTTTAAATTTTGACATAAATTTTAATTCTCTATAAAATTTACTTATACAATTTTGTCCTTTTTTAAAAACAAAGGTACTTTTGTCCTGATTATTTTTCATATTTTTAGTTATAGTTTTAGTATATTACCAATCTAAGAAAAATTTTGTATATATTAGTTTTGGACCATGCGACCAGCTTTTCCAAAAGCTTGTTTAATTTTAATTTTAAAATTTTTGATCCATTTGTTCTCTTGTAACACCTATCCTGGGACCCACTGTATACCATAAACTTCGAGTTTTTTAAAAATGAAAAAAATCCAAGAAAGAAAAACAAATACAAATTTGAGATCATTGTCAGGACGTTTTGTTTTTGGTTTTTTATAACCAACCATTACAATAAAATTTTTATTTTGCTGAAGAAAAGTTCAAATAAACCTATGTATGTCCTAAATAGCCTATCTTTTGAGATACAGTGTGGTAAAAAAATCTTATTTTTTATTATTATTTTTTTAATTACCTAAACATTTACACCCTAAAATATTAGCATCTAATTCTGACACACCCTGTATAGTTTAAGACCACTGGCCATACAGAAAGTGTTTTTATTTTTAAATTCAGATATCTCAAAAATGAATGCTCAAATGCACTTTTACCAGAAATAACCTTTTTTATGTAAAATAAATATATTAAAGTATAAGTTTTTTTCTCTAATAATTATATACAAAAAATTTGTTTGGTTTTTAAATTGTGCAAGATATTGCAGGTGGCGCCCTCTAGAGTTTACAGTAAAATTGATAGCAGATTCTTATTTCCCACCTTTCAAAACCCACTCAAGCCAAATATTTTTTATAATACACCTATTATTAACAAAATTGTTTACATACATAAAATAAACTAAAACCATAATACATTTTTAACACCCTGTATCCTCAGAATCATCAACTGTTGGACTAAGCTAAGCTGGGTTAAATCTTTATATTTTAACTCGGGAATTGAGGGCAGAATTTTTCCGAAACTTTTAGGGGTACCCTGTATAATCTTTTGATTGCAATTGCAATGTTAAAGTTAAGGTGACATATTCCTTTATCCTATCTAGTTAAAAAGGATTTGCAAAATTTATAAAGAACACAAAATTGATCTTAACCCATTCTGAGAAAATCCTCCCTTGATTCGCTGGTGTATGTTCTTCACACACAAAACAAAGATGTTCAGAAATTTATAGTCAAAAATAAAACAACAAAAAATAGATTAAGAAAAAAATTACCCCAAAAAGTTGTAAAACTACCATAAAATCCTAAAGACAGGCTTTTAATAATTTAACTATTCTTTAAGAACTTAAATCTATGTTTTAAACTTAGTTACCTACTATATTCCACTACAATGGTCCATCTTTCCTTCATTCTTTCTCATCATATTAAAAAATACCTGCCTTTTTCTCAAGGACCCTGCCCTTGTCCTTCTATTATCGTTTTTTTCTCACTCCCACCTCTTAAGTGAGTGCAAACAAGACCATTATGGGAATTATTTCATTTTTTGGCCACATCCGCTCTAAAGACACACGCCTAAGATTGTGGTCGGGGATCTTAGGAAACCATAGGCGTAGGTACTTCATTGATAAAATTATATAAATTTTGTGTGATTTTAAATAAATAAATTATTTATATTCTAACTGATGTGTTTTTGAATAAATTTAAAAAAATCCAGAAAAGGAAAACTTTATCAGGTAAATAATTTATTTACGATAATCAGGGCAAAAACAACCGGTTTAGTCTTCTGTGATGTTATATATAACATGTAGCACTGCGTGTCCAGGGGATTGTTGTTTTGTTTTTTATTCATAACATTTTTCAATTGAAAAATAAAAAAGTTTAAGTTTTACTTTTTTGTAGTACTTTTGCGCAGTTGAACCCAGTGTTAATACGAAAAAAGTATGCAATATTCAATAAAATAATAAAGAAAGACACAACGACTACACACAAATAAATTTAGGTGGTAGAGGAGCTTTCCTCGCCTGAGGAGGTACCACCCCACCACCCTTTAAAGGACCCGTGAAGTCTTAATGGACGTTTCGGGTTCTAGGTGTGTGAGTCAGTTTTCCTTCTTTCTCTTTTCTTTTTTTCCTTTTAACCCCCAACTATGTACAAATGATGGCGGCACACCCGGAAGTAAAATGTTCCGGAGGTAAAATAGCCCTCCATTCGGATCTCCGGGCGAGGGGTGCATCCGGGAGGCCTTCATCGAGAAGTTTAATTTCTTTTGCAAACATATGTGGGCTTAACACCAATATAAACTCCGTTCACCATCACCTTCAGTCATCTAAGCCCCACATACTGTTTCTAACGGAAACACAAATAAGTTCTAGGTCTTCAACCAGCCACCTTCTCTTTCCAGGCTACGAACTTATTTCGTCTTTTCGCCCACATGGTGGTGTATGTGCTTACGTCCGCAACGATCTGGCTTGTGCTCGAGTTTCCAAACTTGAATCGGGTAGGCCCGATATCCTTTGGCTTAAACTTTCCCTTAGGTCTTCAACTAAATTTATCTGCTGTTTGTACCGGTCCCCATCTAATAATTCCTATGTTGAATTCTTTGACTTTCTTTCAACAAAGATCGATAGCATAATTTCTCAGTTTCCATCGGCTGAAATAATCGTGCTTGGCGACTTCAATGTCCATAATAAGGATTGGCTGGGCTCTTCAAAAACTGACCCCCAAGGCAGAGCAGCCGAAATCTTCGCAGTCAGTAACTCTCTTACCAACCTTATTATGGAACCCACCTACTTTCCTAGAGTCCCAAATCATAGTTCAAATCCCCTTGATCTCTTTCTTACTACCAACCCCGAACTCTATCAAATATTCTGTCACAGCTCCCCTAGGTCGCTCAGATCATAGCTTAGTTACTATATCTTACCCTGCACATCCCGGGGTAAATGAATACATGCCACCACGCACCGTATGGCACTACAACTCAGCCGACTGGGATGGCCTGAGGGACTTCTTCGCCACTTACCCCTGGAATTCCATTTGCTTTTCTTCTGGTGATCCTTCTCAAATTTGCAATCAACTGACGGAATCAATTCAATTGGGCATTGAAACCTATATTCCACACACCATCAAGAACCCCAAAAATCCAATAACAAACCCTGGTTTTCCAAATCTTGTGATAAAGCTAGGATTTTAAAAGTTCAGGCTCACAAGAAGTTTCTACAGGATCCTAGTCCAGAAAACCGACAGGCCAGCATTGAAGCAAAAACTACTACAATCAAACAATTTCTGAAGCCAAAGACTCCTTCGACAATCGTATTAAAAACAAAGTTCTTTCTTGTTCAAATGGCAGCAAATCTTTCTGGTCCTTTGCGAAAAACATAAGTAGGAATTTTTGTACCAGTTCTTTTCCGCCACTAGCTTTGGAAGATGAAATTGTTTCTGCCGCTAAAGGAAAGGCAGAATTATTTGCTAAACAATTTGCTGCCAATTCAACCCTTGACCCTCCTGTAAATCATCCAATTCCAGCAGTTACCCCAGTTCCTCATAAAATGCCCGATATTATTTTTAAGGTAAAACACATTAAGCGTATCCTTTCTTCCCTTAACACCAAGAAATCGTCTGGGCTGGATGGCATACCAGCAATCGTTTTAAAAAATGTGCTCCAGAACTTGCACCAATCTTAACTCGGCTCTTTCGAATTTCTTACGACACAGGTATCTTCCCGGAAAGCTGGAAAGCTGCACGTGTTCAACCTATTCCCAAGAAAGGATCTAAATCTCTTCCATCTAATTATAGACCGATTTCAATTCTCTCAGTTCTTTGTAAAGTAATGGAAAAACTAATTAATTCACAAATTCTTAAGTACTTAGAAAAACACAAAATTTTGCAGGACAGGCAGTATGGATTTCGCCACAAAAGATCTACAGCAGATCTTCTTTCCTTCGTATCACACTGCTCTTGAGTTTCTAGGTGAGTTCCAGATCGTTGCTCTTGATATATCCAAAGCTTTTGACCAGGTCTGGCATGCCGCACTTCTTAATAAACTTCCCTCCTATGGTCTTTCAACTAAACTCTGTACTTGGCTCTCTAGTTATCTATCTGATCGTCGTATATCAGTTATTGTGGACGGACATTCTTCAAGCTTTCACCAAGTAAATGCTGGTGTCCCTCAGGGCTCAGTTCTGGCACCCATTACCCATTAAAACCCATTACTAAACCTGACTTGGAAAACAAACGCAGAGCAATGCAGATATCCCTTTCGCAGGATCTTAATTTAATATTGGATTGGGGCGCTAAAAATCTCGTCCATTTTAATGCATCCAAAACACAATCATGTTCCTTGGCGCGAAAAGAGTCATCAAATACTCATCCTCTACTTATGAGCGGCCAAGTTTTACAGAGCAAAGACACCTTTAAACTTGTGGGCGTCACATTTGAAAGTAACCTTAACTGGCATAAACACATTGTATCTATAGCCACGGCAGCTTCAAAAAGCTTGGATTTCACTGTCGAGTCAAAAAGTATTTTTCCCTTCTAATTTATACACTTTATATGTGTCCCAAATCCGACCTCCCTTGGAATATTGTTCTGATATCTGGGGCATGGCGTCCCCCACAACCCTAAGCATTCTTGATTCTATTCAAAGAAGAGCTATTCGTCTCATTAATGATCCTTCACTTACAGAAAGGCTTCCCTCTCTTGCACATCGTCGGGCTGTGGGGGATTTATCGCTTTTTTATAGGTACTTCCATGGCTTCTGCTTTGAAGAATTGTCCAGTATAATTCCTCCACTTACGGTTCCCAACAGAGAAACTCGTGGTTCCGCGCGTATGCATCCCTATACGGTCCAACTGGACAGGCCCCGAACTTCCCACTTTGTTCGTTCTTTTATCCCTAGAGTTTCTAGGTTGTGGAACCTGTTGCCCGCAGAGGTCTTTCCTTCCCCCAAATCTTCAAGTATTTAAGTCCCGTGTCAACAAACTCCCTCTTACCTTGCTTAGGACACCCACGGTACGTTAGTATTTAGGCTTTTAGCTTTCGTGATTTGTCCAAAGATAAAAAAATTCAAAGAAAAAAAGTTTATTTAAATATCATACGTGCCTATATTTGCCAAAAAGCCAATTAGTTGTTTTTTGTTTAATTCACTTGTTTTACAATCCTATTTTTTACCGAGCGGTATTAGTGAATTTTGATAACTGCCCTTCGCTAACCACCGCGTGCTGCAAAGAAACAATACAATTGGTAGGCCGTCGACGTTTCGATAATATACTTTTTTGCTAACTTTCTAAAAAGCGAATATTTGCCTCTTTCTTTTAGTCCAAGAGCCCGTGAGCGGCAGAGCTCCGTCATTTTGTAAAAGCTAAAAGTTTGTAAGCGCATGCTCCCTATATAGGTAGAAGCGATGGGAGACTATGAAGTTTGACTCATAGTGGCTTTGGCAGGTGCCGGGTACCAAGGGTTAATAAATTAAGTTTTTTCATTTTGTAAAAGCTGAATTTTATATTATGTATCGTGGGTACGTATTAGAAGACATTTTCTTAGGCGCCTACAAGAGAAATAGATTTGTAGTTGTTTTTAAGGATTGATTACTTTAATGCCTCGGTTTTAAAAAAATTAATTATGTAGGTGGGTCATTGATAGTGGCGACGCTAGGGTGCCTCCCCTTCCCCTAAAGTATCACCGACCTATCCTCTGAAACAAAATGTAAATTTACAGTTAAATCATAAACAGCAAAGTTATAAATAAAAGAAAAGCTTTAAACAAGGCAAAGTAACATAACATACAATGTAATTTGAGGTTTTACGTACGTGGAGACTTTTTTATTGTTATTTTCTTTTTACATTTTTACACCCCAAAATGTTTAGCCCCTCCTCGGCCTCCCCTTAACCAAAAAACTGGGGTCGTCACTGGTCATTGACCAAATGACCTTATGAACAAGCCACGCCTGGTATTTATTGACAATGTCCTATGTTTTTACTTTATATTTTTTTACCAATTTAAATTTGCATATAATATTTTATATTGTTTAATTTTTTTAATTTATTAAATTTAATTTAAATAATTACGTACATATTATTTAAGAATGTATTTTAATGTTATAATTTTCCTACACCAAATTATTTGGCTTCAAACCTTAAATAAGTGTTTTTTCCCCTGACTCTCCATTTGTGAAGTTAACATAAAACAAAGAATTTTACTTAAAACATTTTTTTATTAGTAAGAAACGCCTAATAAATGTTTTTAAAAGCATAAAATAAATTGCCGTCCTATTATCGTATATTAAAAATGATTAATACCTTTTTAAACTACATAAGAAAACATTGTCACTTCCTTTTCCCCGCCACTGAAAGCTTCCACTTATCTCCGATCGGAAAACAGAAAAAAAGCATCTCATTCAAACCTAATTTACCCTTCTTAAACATCGACACAACAACCAAATACAGTTACCATACCTGTTACAACCCTGTACGTGGGAATCGCCTCACACGTCGCGGTTCTGTGTATGGGTATTTCTCACGGGCGCCTCATGGTATTTTCTACCATAGCTTACCGGGGGTGGCTGAAAAGATACTTGATGGAATTATTTATATCCACAATAAATGAAGAGTTTATGTTGTTGCGTATTGTTAAGTATTTTATTAAATAACTGAGTTTTCTAAGCGTAAATAAATTAAATAGCTAACTTTATTTTCTATCAGCGTAATCCAATTAAAACTTATGTCTGCATTTTTAAAAATTTAACTGTTTTGAAACTAAATAAGTGACCCATATTATGGGATTTCGAGGTCTGATCATTTTTATAGTAAAAAAATAGTCTAATTGAGAGAATTAAAACATAGGTAAGATCTCCATGATGTCAAGTTATTTGGTTTTTGATGAAACATATTAAATTTTTAGATTATTACCTTCTGGAAACTTTTAAGAGGATTTAAAAATGATTTTTTTTTATCTAAAAATCAAGGATATTAATATGTTTAAACCTAATAATTTTTATTTCTTTTCCTGCCTAATCTATTCAGCTATTTTTTTTCATTAAAACCTTATTTATAAACTCGAGATTTCTTTAACGAGGTGGTGTTTATCTTTGTCTTTAAAATGAGTAGTTAACTTAAACAAAAGTTTTTTATACTTCAATATTATACATATAATATGTTATTGGTCAACTTCATTTTAAAATTTCTATTATTTATTGGTTTTAGTATTTTAGCGAGTTATTTTTTTATTGGGGTTATTTTTTTAATTGTTTTTAGACCATTGTACCTTAGGTTATTGAAGGTTTAAAAAAAAACAGCCAATGTCAAATTTTCAATTTTTTTAGGCTATTAAAAAAAAAAGAAAAAAACTTTAGCAAAACCTATATTGTGTTCGTAAACTTATCAGTATTTTGCGCATTTAGAGATATATTATTTGGCGTGTACCCAAATAATTACCATCAATCAAATAGATCCGCCAAACCAATACAGAATATAAATTTAAAGGTTCTATAAGCATCAGTTTTTTTGTAAATTAGGAAAGAAAACTTGACAGTAGTTTCATATAAGAAATGACATTGGTTGTTTTTCCAAAAAAAACCTTCAATTGTAAGATAATAAAATATGTATTTAAAGCAGTATTAGACATTCACTCATCCTAAAACTCATAAATACAGTCACACCTGGTAACACTCTTCCACTACCCCCTGTATAGTGGGACCAAAAAGGCACAAATGCATAATGCAAGAAAGAGAGACGAACAGAAGGGCCCAGGAGTGGGGGAAGGTTCCCACGCTGTATCGGAATGTATATCGGAAGTTTTTCAAAATGAGACGTCATTTGAACTTTTCGGGTCAAGTGACCAGAACCATAATGGGACATTAAAAATTTTTAAAAATCGAGTTTTGATTATTTTATTTTTAAACTTTTTTGGTTTAGTTTAGGTTAAGTGTTAATATGTGTTGTTAAAAATTGTTATTTATAGTGTTTATTTTGGTGAAATTGAAAAAAGTGATTTTTTAAAAACTTTATGTTGATATAGTGGATTTAATTGTTACACATATTCAATTCTGGATAATTCTTAAATAATTTTTACAGGTAAGTTTAATCTTTATTTATTTATAATAGATTTTACTTCTACCAGTATAATTTTTTAAATACATTTTTGATCTATATATGTGTTCGATTAAACTATTGAACATATTTTAAGCATGATTTTGCTTGAAAAATAGTTGAGTGTAGAAAAAATAAAAAAACAGCTTTTTACTTCACATAACTAAAAAAACGAGACCGAGTTTTTTTAATTGTTATCCGAGAAACTATTTGAGTAGTTTCAAATCAAACGCTATTTTTAGAATACTTCACAATTTTTACTTTGCTCTTATTTTATATATGTTCGAAAAACTCTTTAATCGAAATATAATAAAAATATTTGTATAATATAATATGTTTCGATTAAAAAACTTTTTCAAAATTCCTAAATTGAAAACGCGCAGTAAAAATTGTGAGGTATTCTAAAAATTGCGTTTTATCAAAAACTGCGTCCTAATTTGGAGCTCCATCTTTGCCAAGCACAATCATGCAAAACATATTTGGATGGTTTAATCGATATATATTTGTAGATCGAGTGGTATACGGCTAGATTATTTTCTGAAAAACTTTAAACCCAACAACAAAGCAATTTATTCTCTAAGAATTTTGACAAACAGTATAAATGACTGGCGTGGTTAAGCAGAACCACTGATTAAATACCTTATCTTCACAACATTTAGTTTCCACAATGAAGGAATAATCATAAATAAAAAATTATTTGACGCAGTTATTCTTTTTGTAATACCTCTTAAGCTGTTTTTACAGTTTAAAAGTTTTCTTGCAGGCATTGTTTTCTTGCAGCAATTTTTCGATCTGCGCACGCGCATTTTTCTTTTTTAAATTGCTGCAAAGTGCGCATGTGCAGATCGAAAAAATTGCAGCAAGAAATCTTTTAAACTGTAAAAACAGCTATCGGCAGCAGAAGATAATTGGTGTATTTTTGTAACATTCCTTGGGTCCCCCACGCAGAAAAAATCCTATTTTTTCATCAATTTAAATAAATTTTGTCGTATTTTGCAACCATAAGCAAAGACGCCAGGGTGGCCGGGGCTGACCTTGAAAAATGGTTGGCCACCCCTAAAAAACAACTGGAAAATTGGTGGGACACAAAACAACAGTGGAGTTAAATATTTAGAATTGTAGAAGTGAGGCCCTTTTCTTTTTTAGTCCTCAAAATTATTGCGGGACAGGAAATAACATTTTAGTGAACTAAGAAATAGAATGTAAGGTTTGTAAGGTTTTATCGGTGATGTTCTTTTTATTTTTTTTTTTTTTTTGGTGTGCAAAAATTTCTTACCTTAAAAAAATTTGGCCACCCCTAAAAATGTTCGGCCGCCCCTTGGTTACCCCTAAAACAAAAAGCTGGCGTCGCCACTGTATAAGCATCCCAATATTTTTATTTTTAAATATTATAAAATAATATTTTATAATTCTTGTTTCAGCAAAAAAATACATTCTACAAACTATTCAAAATGCCAATGAGCGAAGACGAATTTGATACTCAGAAAACTCAAGGTTCGCAAGTGTCCACCATGTCAAAGGCAGAACTCAGAAAATCGCACAAACCAATCATGGAGAAACGTAGAAGAGCTAGAATTAACCAGTGTTTAAATGAAATTAAAAATTTGATTCTGGAAGCCATGAACAAAGACGTAAGTAAACAATTATGTAATATTTTTCTTATACCTTAGGCTTTTGCCATTAATAAGACTTGACGTACATATATGTAGCTCAAAAATTTAAAATTTCTCAGAACAAAATGGAAATTATAAAAGTAATATTTGTTTCTAGAAAAGGCATTGGCGTAACATTAAAACAATTTAGGTTAAAGGCCCTTTGAACACCACTGAAAGAAATAAAAAAATTGTATACATCATAAAATTCCTGACTGCAACATTTTTTAGCCATACAGTGATCGCCTAAAATTTAATGGACACCTTACTATACCGGTGTTAAACTAAATCGCATGTTTTTATAAAAATATATATTTTTTGCGTATCTAAAATAATTTCTTTTCAGCCCGCCCGTCACACTAAGCTTGAAAAAGCCGACATTTTAGAAATGGCTGTAAAACATCTTCAAAATGTCCAAAGGCAACATCTGGCTCTAGCTATGGCTACGGATCCATCTGTCATCAGAAAATTTAAAGGTGGTTTCAATGACTGTGCCTCAGAAATTGACAGGTTAGTTATTTGAGGTCTTGGCAAAATTCCAGATAGATATAATTTTAATAAATATATAAATTCCTAACAAATATTAAATTAAAACCTTTTTTAGATTCATAAAAAAATCGGACAACATAGACAATGGCATAAGGGACAGAGTATCAAACCATCTTCAAAAATGCATTAATGGTTTAGAACAGGTTGTTCAATTCTCGAATCCAACCATAACCAACATACCTTTTGTATCTGGTAACACAATTTTTTCCGGAAACCAAAGCTTGGATTCTCAAGTTGGAGATCAGAATAACAATCCTAGAATTCAAATGCCCCAGGGAATACAACTTATACCGAGCAGGTAAGTTTTAGCTTTTACGAAGTTTGTTAGCCCTAACAATTAATTAGTTAAAAATACAATTTTTCTAAAAATTAATTAAGTAGATTTGCTCAAAAGTAAATAAAAATTATAAAATTAATTTTTATTCCGTAAAAAAAACAGTGTTGTACCATTTTTCTTTAAGAATATATAGTTCCACTTTCGCTAAAAAAAGCACTTTTTGCTTTCCAATTCTAATTTGTATGTATTTTTTCAGATTGCCAACCGGTGAACTAGCTCTACTAGTACCTAACTCCTCTAACCTGCCTTATTTTCCATCTCAGTCGCAATCTCACCGCCCTAGTGCCTTTGTAACCGTAACTCCTCAAACTCTCGATCCTCCCAAACCTCTAAGTCCTCCAATGAGCCCTGTAGAACAAACTTGTACCTCACCACAAGGATTCAGACCAGTTCAAGCCGGTCTACAACGTCCAATAGCAAGTTATTCTAGAGAAGATCACCAGGTACCTCAGATAAGTTCAACTGTAAGCGCAAATGGAGAAAAACATCAGTTTAGTGCCCCTATGGAAGTAAAAACTATAAAGTTTCCCATTCATAAGGTTATGGAGAAAGAAAGGAAGACTGTAGAACACACTAGTGTAATAAAAAAGATTTCTGAACCTCTTTCTATAATAACAAATCAAGGAGAACGGTATAGACAAGCTCAACAAAAAGAGGAGTCCGTTTTTTGGAGGAAAATCTGCTGCCGTCTCGTGGAGTTAAAAGAAACTACGCTGAGATGGTCCAGCATCAAAATCAAGGTATTTTGGCCACTGTATCGCAAGATGCCTTTGGCAGACCTCCTAAAATCTTCAAACCTGCTCATGTAGTGCCATCTGCAACTGCCGTTAGGTTATCATCTGAAAATCACACATCATCTCAGTGTTCTTACAAAGAAAGTAGAAAACTATCAAGTTTTTCCTCTGAATCTTTAAGAAATATTCAAGATTCGTCTTTCCTGAGTAAAGAATCAAGACAGCTTGACAGTTTTCTACCTTTGGAAGGGTCATCAAAAGAGACTCAGGATACCCATGATGGTCCCCAAGATAATCAAAGAACTGACTCAAGCGATATGTGGAGACCTTGGTAAAAAAATAACTTAACTACAATATTGATGTTGTTTGTTATATTGTAAATCATTTTTATTTTTAGTCTTAAAAAAACTGATTTGCTCAAACCACTTTCTTGGTGATACGAGTTGAAAAGCTTTAAATACACTTTAGTACAAATAAGTTAGTTGTTAGATTTTTGTTTTATTTTTTTATAGGAATCAACTTAACTCATTTTTTTATTACTTCACCAATTTCATTTAGTTTAAACAAAATATACAGTGTGGTCGATTAAATGTGCAACAAATTGAAAACTTTTTAATTTGCAATTTGCCAGAAAATTTATTTTTTTATAAAAGTTGGTGCATGATCCAAAACTGTATTAGCAGTAGTTAGTTTTATTAAATGTTAAAGGATATTACAGTAGGTCAAAAAATCTAAAAACTGCTTAAGAGTAAAGTACCCTTATTTCTAAAAATATAGCAAAATGTTAAATGGAAAAGTTATTTAGAATTTAAAGTTATCCCTGAGTGCCAGGTTTTTGTTTTTTTTTGAAAATTTTTAAATAAACCCTGTATTATACAAATTTTTATTGTTTTAATTCAATATTTCTTTAAAGCAGTTTGAACTTACTACTATTACTATAAATAATAATTTATGTTTAATAATTCCCTAGTTATCGACCAGAATCCTTTTTGTTTTAAATTTTTAATAAAGTGTAAAACAGGCATATCAAAATTACAAAATAAGTACATAAAGATTTAAAGAGAAAACCGTAAATTTGTATTTAGGCATACATTTTAATGCTTAATAAATTTTCTTTTAGACATTTTCTTAAATTTTTTTAAATAGGGGCTCTTTACTCTTACGCAGTTTTCAATATTTTTGACATACCTTGTATATTATTAAACTTTTATTAAAACTAACTACTGCTAATACAGTTTGAGACCACTTTTATAAGGGATGCATTTTTTTGACAAATTGAAAATAAAAAGTTTCCCATTTGTTGCACACTTAATGGATCACACTCTATGTGATGGACTGATAAGTTAAATATAGGAGTTTAATATACATAGTTTTCATAAATAATATATATATATATATATATATATATATATATATATATATATATATATATATATATATATATATATTTATATGAATATTTTAATTCTGTTGTTTTATTTATTAAATTAATTATGTTGACTCTGGCGGTTTGTGGTTTGTCTAAAGGCTAATTTACACCAGACGAGCGAATGCTCATTACTAACCCCACTCTATTAAATTTGTTTAGTTTAAACAGACTTAGAGCATTCTTTCGTTGTTTTTATCGCTGGAATAAACTGCTGAACATTCGAACGGAATAATTTAAATTTTAGGTAAAATTTAAAACTTTATTTTCTTCAAAAGGCTACAAAAAATATTTTAGTGCGGTTTTCGGCAAATTTGGACGCAATAGTTAATCCTTATGATTACTACATTGCAGCTTTGGTATTAAACTTACCACTTATATACAAAGTGGTAAATATAACATATTTTTTTGGAACTTATGTTGTTCTGCAACTTTTTTATAAAAGAAATTTTTGAATGTTAAAATTTTCAATAATCAGATAATCATTTGTGACAAACGATTTTTGCAAATTTTTGATATTCTTTGTAAATCTAAAAATATGATTTTTTGGTAAAAAAGTTAAATTTTAGCGTTATCACCCTGTATAACGCTAACTTTTAGTCCTATAAACTCCTGGACAAAAAAGTAGAATATTTATGTGTAAAAGTAAATGTTTCAAAATTTTCAAAATTTTTTCATATTTCTTGTTTTTGTCATGCGATAAACTACAGAATTAACTTTTATAAATTCAAAAGTATTTTGGGAATCTAGGGATCAAAATACCGAAAAGGTTTTTATTTGCGTTGCTTAGTTTGCGTAATAACGCTCTTGTTGTATGGTTGTTCAATGCTTGGACATGATATAAAAATATTGTCGTAATGTATGGAAACTGTCTCATATTTCAGAACCGGTTTAATCAAAACTTACAATATTTACTACTTAGGGGTTTTGGGGAATGCTCAATTTGTTGCTGATATTTGCCGTGTTGCCAAGTTTACCATTTTTACTTTTAAACTTTATAAAAGCTAATTCTGTAGTTTATGGCATAAGAGAAAACAAGAAATATGAAAAAAATTACTTTTACACATAGATCTACTTTTTGTCCACTCTGTATAAAACTTTTCAAAACATTAAAAAGTGTTGCTCTTAGCTTAAGACATCAGGCAGTAGGAGATTATAGGACTAAAAGTGTTTTAATCTTATACAGGGTGACAATGCTAAACCGTCACTTTTTTAGTAAAAACATCATATTTTCAGATTTACAAGGAATATCAAAAATCGGCCAAAATTTTTTGTTACTAATAATTAACTGATTATAACAAAATTTTAAAAAATATTTTTTTTTATTTAAAAACTTTAACAACAAAATTTCCCAAAAAACAAAGTCATATTTACTACTCTGTACATAAGAGATAAGTTTAATTCTAAGGCTGCAATGTAGGTAATTATAAAGACTAATAATTGCGTCCAAATTTGCCGACAACCGCAATAAAATAGTTTTTGTAGTCTTTGAGAAAATTAAGTTTAATTTATTCCGTTCGAATGTCCAGCAAAAATTTATGTCTGATAGAATTATTTTATTGTTTATATTTCTAATTGACATAAATATGATGCAATAAATGTCAGATGCTTAGACTGTAAATATAGAGATGTAAACCTACTATAAGGGTTTCATAAGAACCGCCAGGATTTTCTAAAAAAATAAACAAATAAAAGCCGCAAAGTAAACAAATGGGCACTGACTTTTTATTTTAAATGAGACACCATAAATATTTTAAGTTTATTGGTAAGGGTATATTTTCCTGTTTTCACAAATATATATTTTGTCTATGTTTGGACGACCAGTTAACGCAGAATATAACTCTGAAACCTAGAAAAGTCAGCCCCTCTGATTCATAGACAATTTAACATGGGGGCTTTGGTTTCATTTATTTCTTTAAATATGTTTTTTTTTTTTGTTATTTGGTTAACTTGAAATAAAGAAATTGCCTGAAATAATAATTATGTTATCGAAAAAAAATGGAGCTACATGTTTTTTGTTATTATTTTTTTTACTGAAACAACAAGTAGTTTTATTAAAACTTAAATACCAATAAATAAACAAAATTGTTTAATAATGAACTCAGATAATCTTTTATTTAAATTACAAATGTGCATAAGAAATGAAGGGGGCTCTACAGATTAAAGAAAAGATTATCTCAAAGCATTATTAAATAATTTGGTTTATTTATTGTTAATTAAATTTTAGAGAACTACTTGTTGTTTAAGTAATACACATAGTGTTCCATTTAAAATAACCAAGTTTATGCTCATTTGTTTACTTTGCGATTGTCATTTGTTTATTCTTTAGCAAATCCTGGCGGTTATTATAAATCCCTAAGACTTTTTTATTTAAAATATTTTTTTATCTCAAACAATAAAGTGTACAGCCACCATTCAAAATATACCCCACTACAGGAGCAAAATATATTTATTAAATATTTGAATCAAGAAAACATGAATTGTTAGATATAAAAATGTATCTATGTGGTGGCAGTCAGGCATGTTTATGCTAAAAGGGTTTTGGGGAAATGTATATACAGGGTAGCGCACCACAAATGCTTTAGTCTCTTTATAACAACGGTGTTAAATTATAAAAATATTTATATTTTTATGTTTCTAATGGCCTAAGACAAATAGCTTTTAAAAATATTAATTTATACACATAAAAGGTTACTTTTGGAGTAATGACTCCTAAAAAAAAGATTTATACCAGGTTTTCTAAATGAAATACTTTGTATATCAGATTGGATCAATAGTGGATTATAGGAATAAAAATTGGGCTAGTTTTTTTAGCCATATACAAAAAGTATAGGGTTTTTAGGATATTGAGGATTTTTACCTAAATCATGATAAAAACAACATTTTAAAAAACCTACTTTACTTATTGTTGCTTTTGTATATTATATTATATTGATCAAATAAAAGAAACAACGTTTTAGTTTTCGATATAGGGAAGCCATGTTATTTAAAAATAATACCCTGTATCATTTTTCAATATTCCTAAAATGTATTTATTGCTCTTAAAAAAATGGATATTATGGTTATTTTAAAAAATGACTCATTTATATACCCGCCGAAAAATTTACCTATAGCTTTGTTACCATATTTTTATTTTAAACGTTGGGTGTTTTAAATTTTTATTAATAAATAATATAATTAATTGTCATGCAGCCAATTATTCTCATGCAAAAAAAATCGTTGTTGTTTTTGTCATAAGTTCTTCAAAAATAATTAATTACATTTTAAGTATAGAAATCGCTGTTAAAACTCACTTTATTTTTACTCCTAAAATTCAGAAATAAATTGATATACAGGATGTTACATTTATAAATATAAAAAATATGTTTTTAGCTTCTCTAAAAACTTACCAAAATAATATATTTCACTTCCTAAGTACCAGCATATGTGTTTAATTTTTTTTATACAGGGTGTCCGATAAGTTAAGGTTAATAATGATAGGGGTGATAAATTAAGCCAAAATAATGTTAGTACTTTTATAAAAAAGTTCTATTGCACTTTGTTAGGGAGATATTGGTCTTTAAAGTTAGAATAAGAAAAACCTATTAATAGTTTGAATCGATATTTTGAAGCCTTTCTCATTTCATTCACGTAATAAAAAAAATCTTATTCTAACTTCAATATCTCCCCAAAGAAGCGCAACAGAACTTTTTTATATGAAATACTAACATTATCTTGGCTCACTTTATCACCCTGAACCTATAGTTAGTAATATACACCAAGGTGTGTATGGTGCGTCAACCTGTGTAATAAGAATCGAGACTTTCAGAATGTTCCGTAAAATAAACAGAAAGTTGAAATACGTCAAATGGGTATTTTTTCTACTATTATTGTTAATAGCTGTCTATGTCCTAGAGATAGAAATCAATCTCGATGATTTGGGTTCCCTTAGTAATTAAGTTATGAACTTTAAAAATGTATTAAAAAAATGTTGTAAACATAAAAAAATATATTTTTGATCATTTCATTGGTAACATACAGATAAAATTAAGACCATAGTTTTACATAAAAGGTCAAAAATGATATAAGTGATAGAGTGAGCCAAAATAATGTTAGTACTTCATATAAAAAAAGGTCTATCGGGCTTCCTTGGGGAGTTATTGACCTTCAAAGTCAGGATAAAAAAATGTATTTTATTTTTAACTTTTAAATGGTTGCCACAATAATAATAATAATTGGGCATTTAAATTAACTCATACCAATGCTTTTGTCCATAGGCAAATAATTCCGTAGTAAGTCATAATTATACAGTATTTTATACAATAAACATTTTTTGGTTTATTGTATGCATTTTTAACAGTGAGAAATTTGACATTTTGCTTTGACCATTTCAATTTAATTCGATCTCTTTGACCGTTTCTTTATAAAATCGCATTTTAAATCCAGACATACCAGCATTTTGTATGTAGTAAAAAATCCAGTTTTTAAGAAAATACTTAAAATGTGGTAAAAATAATAAAAAATGGTGTTTGTAAGCCTTTTAAACTTTATAATACAAATAAACACTATTTTTTTCCAATTTTATCATATTTTAGTAATTTTCTCAAATAAATTGAATTTTTTATTAGATACAAAATGTTGGTCTGTCTGGATTTAAACGCGATTTTATGAAAAACGGTCCAAGATATCCATTTAAATAAGGTATACCTATTTTGTACAAAAATGATAAAGGAATTAAACGGTCAAACCAAAATGTCAAATTTTTTATCACTGTAAAAAATGAATACAATAAACGAAAAAAATCGCCTCACCCCGTTTAATTATGACTTACTGGGCAATCAGTTGCTTATGGAATAAAGCATTGATATGAGTTATTTTAAATGCTCAAATATTATTATTATTATTGTGGCAAACGTTTAAAAGTTATAAATGAATTGATTTTTTTAATTCTAACTTTGAAGGTTAATAACTTCCTAAAGAAACGCGATAGAAAATTTTTTATATGAAGTACTAACATTATTTTGGCTTACTTTATCACCCCTATAATTTTTAACCTCACCTATCCGGACACCCTGTTTACACTACGGGAATCTAAGTAAAATAAAGCATATTTTATAATATAAAAAAATCAAATAAATTATGTTGTTATATAGTGGTTGGTAAGTACTAAATTTTATGTATTACTAACCGACTCGAACACTTTGTTGGGCGTTAATTTTATTTTTTCCTAACGTTTTTGTTTAATCCTAACAAAATATAACCTATAGCAATGATGGCGAACGAATGGCACGCGTGCCCAAGGTGGCACGTGTCGTAAAAATTTAGGTACGCGAGTATGTTGATGTTTTTTTAATATGGCTAAATTTTGGGAAGTTTGAAGTCGGTTTTTTTTTGCTCTTCAAAATTTAAAGTTTCTGAAAGAAAGTATTGAAGGTGAAAGAAAGCTGGTGAAGACCTTTTTTTTGCTCTTTAAAATTTAAAGTAACTGAAAAAAAGAATTATAGGGGAAAGAAAGCAGATAAACCTTCCTTAGTATTTAATAGCACGCCAAGGACATCTTTTTAAAATTTTTGTACAAAAATGGCAAGTAAATACGAACAGGTTCCCCACCACTGGCCTATAACATAACAGCATTACTGAATACTGTAGCTTTCTGTTTGTAAAGAATTTTTATATTAGATTAGCTATTTAAAACAAACAAAAAAACAAAGTTACAAACTTTACCTCTTTATAAAATTAGTATAAATTAAAAGACAAATTTTTGTCTTGGGTCATCAAGTTTGCAATGTCCCATGTTTATATTTTCTAATAACCACTTACACTAAATCTACGTTTTTCGCAAACAAATATTTAACTAAATGAAACAAAATAAAATAATACTTGGATAAGTGTTTCAAACACTGTATTCGTCAAAATACTAAATGTGATAAATTTTTACGAGGAAATGAAAATAATGTACACCAAGTTAAATTTTTCCCACAAAGAATAAAATTTAGTAATAACTATTAGAAGAATTTGCACTGGCCCAGTTTACACCACTTTTTTATGAACAGCCGTGACGACAAAGACTGCCGTCCACTGCGCCTTTCTCACTTACTCGAAATGCGCTGTTGGCGGATTATGTAAATTTTACTAGTAGCAGATGAGATTTTAACCAAAATCAAATATTTTTTAAAATTACGTTTTTCTAAAAAACAAAAGATGTTTGCTTAAATATCACATAAAGGTAAGAATAATAAAATAAAAATAGAAAGGCGGCGGAATGGTTATTTTTTTAAGTTTTTATTAAAATTGAGACAAAAAATTTTTTTTTTGAAATTTACTTTTTCAAAAACTCTGCCTTCTAGTTATTCAAGTAAACAACCCATACACCAAAAATGGTGATTCTAACTTCTTTTGTAAGAATAAGACGTAATTTGCAAAAAGGCAGGTAGTCCATGCTCTTAAATAAGCAAACTAGTAGCATTTTTCACGTTCTTTAAGACTAAAGATTACAACAAACAATTGACAATGGGGTTTTTGAGATATACAGCAAAATAACCTTTTTTAAAATGGAACACCCTGTATACTTTAACATTTAATTTTTTTAAAATCCTTTATAAAAAATATTCATGTGATATATTCAATTTTTCAGTATCGAAAATATGGCCATTTTTAGGAGTTTGATAGTAAACTAGATTTTTTACATAAATCACCCTGTATATGGTACCATCATTAAAAAGGTATTTTAAAGAGCTCTAAGAATATATCACATTTGATTTGTCTATCTTTTATAGTTTTGATAATATAGGCATCCAAATCTAAAAAATAGTAGGTTTTTCTTTCATTCTTACACTAAATCTATTGCTTAGCGTCCATAAATTACGTAAAGCGATTTTTCGCATTTTTGGGCCCGCCCTTCCCTCCTGGTGATACTTTCTTCAACTCCCCCAACCTCTAATCTCACGTGAGATTTATGGGAATGCAAGAAGACACCATTTCTTAAACCGAAATTGATTTTGTAGCCAAAATAATTTTGAAGAGCATAAAAAAGATCCTCCACCCAAAAAGTAACACTGCATCACATTTTCTTGGGTAGAGCCTGTCCCAAAATTCGTTAACTTTTTCCTGTTTCTAGACGCAGATGAGATTTGCCTACCTCGACCCCCTCCACCACCTAAATGTGCTAAATAGCTTCTAGAGCTGTGATATATTGGAATTTTACCATAATTTTTGGATTTGAATGGCCGTATTTTCAGAACTATAAGAGACAGATATATTAAATGTGTTAATTACCTAAAGCTCTTTAAAATATCTATTTAATGGTAATACAAAATACAGGGTGTTTAATTAAAAAAAATGCCCGTTTAACATCAAATTCCTGAGATGGCCATATTTCCAAAACTATGAAAAATTGGATATATTACATGTGAACTTTTTCAAAGTGTTAGACTTATCTTTCTAATGGTGATGAAATATACAGGGTGTTCCATTTAAAAAAGGTATTTTGCTGTACAACTTAAAAACCCGATTGTTAATTGTTTTTATAAGCTTTAGTCTAGCGTGAAAAATGCTACTAATTTAAACTATTTCGTATTTCGAATAATAACGAAGTCACCAATGACCGACACTTAATTTGGATGACTCTGTATATAATTTAGACAGGTAGGTATATGATCCTTAAACTTCATGGTATATATTAAATACGGTTTTTACTAATGTTATCTCTTTTTAATTATATTGTAAGTAACAGCTAAAAGACGTGTTCCGAAATATTTGTTATTTAAAGTCAAACAGTTGCAACTTAATAAAAAAAAACAAAATAGTTAAAAAAAAACTAAAACACGATTTTAAAACACATTAAACTAAAAAGTAAAAATCATTTTTAAAATAATCTTAAAACAATAATAAACGAAAAATACTAGTTTTATTGTAAAAAGCATGGGCGCTTTGTGTCATATTGTGCGCCCAGAGCTTTTTACAATAAAACTAGTATTTTTGTTCATTATTGTCTTAGGATCATTTCTAGAATTAATTTCCAATTTCAATACAATTTATTGTCAAAAATATATATTTTTTACAACTTTTGGGTTATTAGTAATGTAAATGTCCAACAGAGGGCGGACAGTTGGAGAAGAAGTTACATACATACATACAAGTGAAAATACCAAAAGCGTGTAAAAAAGTGTTATGAAAACGGTTGTGCCGATAACATTTGAAACCGTATTTTCCCGTCATTGGTGTTGACACTTATGCAATTTACTAAACATGGCTGAAAAGGTACCTTACGACATTAAAAAATGGCCGCCAATAAGGTGGCTATGTCGTAATTATCTTATAGAAGTTAAACAAGTGTGGGCAATGCAGCTAACAGGTCATATAATAACAAATATATAATAGAAACTGCCGTGTATCCGCTTGATATAGTGTTGATTGCGCCATCCCTCGGATATGCTCCTAAGCTATGCAGCTAAACAAAGACAAATAACGTAGGATTCTAACCACTAAACCCAATTTTTTTGCCAGTGGCGCCATCTACACAATTATTAAGAAAGTAGTATTTACCGCGAAATTTAAATTAATTTTATTGAAAAGTATTACAAGGTGTTTCAACTCTATACACGAAACAACTGTGTCCCTGTACAAGCTAGAAAAAAACTTAAAAAAATACGTTTTTGTAACGCCAATTTTATTGACAGTGTTGGTAAATATATTAAGTGTCTCAAAAACTAAATTTTTATTCTCAAGTAAGTGTTTTTTAAATGGAACGCCCTGAATGTTTTGACCAGTTCAGACTTGCTATTAAATTCTTCATTAAAAATGCACTATACGTAAATTCTAAGGATTTTTAGAATAAGTACCTAAAATATTAAATAATTAATTTCATGTTTTAACGTTACCTGCCACTCCAAACTATTTTTAATTATTTATAGCGGATATACTATTTTTTACTTTACTTTTTACCTTTAATAATTATATCGATATGCTAGTGATATAGTAAAGATCAGCAATACAATTAAATACTCATGATTTGTAAAAATACAGTAAGTTGAACTTAATTATTTAATAGTAAACACATTTTTAACACCTTGTACAAGTACCTATACTGTCAATAAAATAAATATATTTTCCAAACAAAAACATTTTTTATTCAAAGCTTTTTTTTATTAGGTATAGGGGTGAAGTTATTTTGTGTATGAATAGAGTTGGGACACCCAGTATCTTCTGGTTAGTTAAGTACTATAACTAGAAAACTCAAGTTTTCATTTTAAGATACTTAAAGAGATAGGGTTAAACGTAAAAATGTTGATATCGTAATAGAAATATACTATTCTTCTGAATGACCAATTTTTTTAGTTAATGAAGAGTGCATATTTGTTAAAGTATCAATGAAATTGTATGTGTTTTGCATAATTTCTTTAAGTAACTTTAAATTACAAATTTAAAGTTATTAAGTTATAAGGGATGAAAGGAAATAAAGGATAAAAGAAAGTCCGGGTTATCTATAGACTGTCAACGGATGGGGTTTACAAGAGGACAAACGGATAAAAAAATAATTTTTTTAGAAAAAGATTTTTCCAAAGAAAATTTTTGCTTGTATACAAAATGTGATTCACCAAGAGACAATGTTGATTTTGTATACAGGGTACAAAAACTTAAAAAACATTATTTTTTCCAAGAGTAAACTACCTTTATTTTTCATTTTTAGGCAAAATGTCGTTTAGAAAATTTATAAAGAATAGCATTTTAAATTACTTTATTTATTTTACAAAAGCTTTATGAAATTGATTTTGCTGTTATCAAAAGTGAATTATTTTAAATTTTTATAATAAAATAGACTAAAAAACTGTCATAACTTGCTTTTTAAATACCCGCCTCCCCACAAATTCATATACAACACAAGTTTCCAACTGTAAATGAATGTGATCAAGGCATTTTCGCCAAATTATGGAGGAAATGTTATATTTTTTTTTATTGATAATAACTTTATTCTAAAGAAATTTTCCAAATAACATTTTACCTAAAAATTAAAAAAAAAGTGTTTACTCTTAGAGAAAAATCATGCTTTTCAAGTTTTCGCGCACCCTGTATACAAAATCACAAGCAGAAATTTTTATTAGGAATAATTTTTTGCCGAAAAATTAAATTTTTTATCTATTTGTCCTATTGTAAACCTCATCCGTGGACAGTCTGTATAATGTATGGAAAAATATTTCAGCCCCTATATTATTTTTTATTTATCAAACAAATAAAAAGCCAAATAAAATTTTATTTTTTATATTTTATTACATACTAATCACTTTACGTAGTTATCTACTACACAAGAACACCTAAATTGACTTACGTGTTGCAAAAGTATTGCTTTGGGAGATTTGTGGTTCAGGAACATTTACATTTATGTACATTAGATGGGCCAGGTAATGGTACATTAACTAAAAGCAAATACATTTTAATTGCATAATCATTTTACAAATATGTATTAGGTATAAATATACAGGGTGGCCATTTGATAATGAAACAATTTTGGGCACTCGTGTCATTTAAGGAAAAAGCTCGGACACATCAATTTTTAATTTTAAAGGGGAACATTTTTTGCCCCTTTTACCACCCCCATCTGCAACCCTCTAGCAGGGGTGGCACTCGCCCCCATAGCCAGAATGATTATTATTTTATTTTGAACATTATATAACTCTTATCATATCCCCTTAGTTTAAAGTAGCTTGCTCTTACAAGTAATTTAATATTATACATTAAAAAAATTAAAGTAAAAATTTTGACACGGTGTCATATCAACGGGAAAAATAGCAGAAACTTTAAACTTGCCAGTGGTAATTGGGGTCGAGACACCTTCAAAATCAGGTGTCGCTCGATACCTCTTTCTACTTAAGGTTTGGGGGTGAGTCTCATTTCTGCTAGAGGGTTGCAGTTCAGGAGGGAAAAGTGGCAAAGAAATGTTTCTCTCTAAAATCAAAAATTGCCATGCATGTCCAAACGTTTTTCCTTAAATGACCTGGAGTGTCAAAATAAGCTCTGTTTCGTTTTTAAATGGCCACTCTGTTTATAATTTTATTATAGCAAGATTTACTTGAAAAATGTATAGAAAAAAATATAAAAATAAATAAAATAGTTCTTGTTGTGTATTTGAATAAAAGATGGTATGACTTTGGTTAATTTATATACTGTATTTCAATAAATAAATCACATTAAATACAGAGACTACTGGCTATTGACACATTATCATTTGACTGACTTTTTTATTGACAATCTATGATCTAAGCTAACTAATAAATATAATCTAAACTATAAAATATATTACATTTCCCCCTTGTTAATTAAAGATTTAGCCTAACTGGCGCCCTTACTATTCTACCTGAACGGGTCTGTGTCGTCGAGAAAGGTGAATCAGTTTTTTAAGAATCTGATTTTGTTCCCTTTTATCATTATTATTTTCTGTTTCAACTTCCTTTACATCTGACGGCCTAGATGTTATTTGATTTTTAATAGGCGAGTTAGACACTGATATAGCTTGAGATACTGTATCTTTCAATGCACTGTCATAACTATTTGAAGGCACTGATGAGACACTAGTATCCGGTGATTGTTCTTTTGTGGATACTTGACTATTTAAATTATCAGTTTCTCGAAATGTTATATCATATCGATTTTTACGCAAATCATTGGCATGTACAAATTTAATAACATTTTCTACTTTAACAAGGTAGGTACTATAGCTTAAAACTTTCATTATAATGCCTTCTTGCCATAATTTATTTTGTTTGTTTTTAACAAAAACTGGATCATTTACTTTATATAAATTATGACTTTTGTTGTTTGAAATTATATTTTGATCTATATTATGGCAAGAGGGTTTTAATAAGTCAAATCTAGTTCTTGGTCTCATTTTAAAAATGCTTTCAGCAGGTGAGATTCCTGTCACAGTAGAAGGTGTATTTCTATATGTAAACAAAAAACATTGTAATTTTTTTATAATCAAATGTCGGTTTATCTCTTCCCCTCTATGAGCGAATAAAGCTTTTTCCAACCCCTTTTTGACAGTTTGCACGCCACGCTCTGCTTCTCCATTACTTTGTGGGTGATAGGGAGGTGTCTTTACAGGTTTGATTCCATTTGATTGACAAAATGATATAAATTCACTAGAATTAAAAGGAGGACCATTGTCTGAGATTAAATTTACAGGAAGACCAAATACCGCGAAAATTTCCCTTAATTTTTCAATTGTCTCAGAAGCATTGGTGCCATTTGACATTAATTTAACTTCTAACCATTTAGATTTCTGATCCATCAAAATTAAAAAAACATGTTTATTTTTGAAAAAAAATCAATATGGACTCTAAAAAAATTATGTGGTGCTGATGGCCACGGCATTAATGTACTACTTGAATTTGTAAAATTTTGACATTGTTGACAAACATCACAAAAGGAAATAAACTTTTCTATATCTAAATTTATATTGGGCCACCAACAGTAGGATCGTAAAAGCATTTTAGTACGTACAATTCCATTATGTTGTTCATGAAATAAATTTAAAACATCTTTTTGCAATGCTTTAGGAATAATGACTTTATTACCTACCATAATACAATTTTGCTCAACTGAAAGCTCATTTCTACGCTTGAAATAGGGTTTTAAATTCTCATCATTAATAAAATGAGGCCAACCAGACAAGATTAAATCTTTTACTTTAATTAACAATAAATCTTTGTTTGTTTCTCTGGCTATATCACTAGAGTTTAAAGGCATTTGCTCGACTAAACTAAAAGAGTACAAACAATCAGGAATATTAGTTTTATCTTTACATGGTAAACGTGACAAGCCATCCGCGTTATTAATTGTTGCACCTTTCTTATATTTGATTTCATATTGATAACCAGATAAAGTAATAGCCCATCTAGTGATTCTAGCTGCAGCAGAAGTCGGTATACCTTTATTTTTTGCAAATATAAACTGTAAAGGCTGGTGATCTGTAATTAAAACAAATTTTCGACCATAAAGATATTTATGAAATTTTTTAAAGCAAACATGATTGCAAGTGCTTCGCGCTCTAAGTTGCTGTACCTCTTTTCACTGGGTGATAGAGTACTTGATGCAAACATAACTGGTTTTTCCACATCATTGATTATGTGACTTAAAACGCACCCAACACCGTAGCTACTCGAATCACACGTGACATAAATAGGAAGAGACGGATCATAATGTGTTAATACACTTTTTGATGTTAACCATTCTTTACTATCTTCAAAAATATCGTTACATTCTTTTGTCCAACAATCAGCAAAATTTATATTATTTTGACATAAATTATATAAAGGTTTTAATTTAGAAGATAACATTGGAATAAACTTTCCATAATAATTTAACAGGCCTAAATATGATTTTAATTCAGTTAAATTTTGTGGTACTGGTGCTGATTTAATTGCCAAAATCTTTTCTTCGGTGGGATGAACTCCATTCATGTCAATAATATTACCTAAGAATTCTACTTTGGTTCTAAAAATTTACATTTATTTGAATTTACTTTAACGTTAAAATCATTAAGGCGTTTAAATACGTTTTTAACATTTTCGTAACATTGACCAAGTGAAGACCCGTAGACCAAAATATCATCTAAATAGCATTTAGTATTATTTAAACCTGCCAAGATGCTATCCATGACAGATTGAAAAATTCCTGGAGCTGAGCTTATACCAAAAGTTAACCTTGTAAATTCATAAAGACCTAAATGTGTATTAATAACTAACATTTTTTTTGTGTTTTCACTAACTTTAAGTTGTTGATATGCCCCCTTTAAATCAATGACCGTAAAATATTTATGTCCACTTAGACATGCAAATATATCATCAGGTAAAGGTAGTGTACAATGATCACTATCCAGAACTTGATTTAATGTTTTTTTAAAATCTACACATATTCGTAATTCATTCGATGACTTTTTGGGTACCACCACAATAGGACTGGCCCAATTGCTATAACTGACTTTTTTAAAATACCCGATTTGACCATTTTTGTTAACTCTAACTCTACTTTGTCTTTTAAAGCATATGGCATATCGTATGCCCTGTGAAATATAGGTTGTGCACCATCTTTTAATTTTAAATCTACTTCAAAATGTTTTATAGGATATGGGTTTTTGTCTTCAAAACAGCTTTTAAAATCATTTTTTATTTTATTAACTAAAGTTATAATTTCTTGATTTTCAGACATTAATTGAGTAGAGTGATTTGACACATTAATGGATGGACTTTCTGATACTGACATACAAGAATCATTAGACTTATTGACTATACCCACATTTGAGCTTTTATTAAAATTTATTTTTTGTCTCCAGTTTGGATTTAATATATCTAACCAATCTCTACCTAAGAGAGGTGCAAAATTATGATTACTTTTTAAAATAACTATAGGTAAGTTTACAATTTTGTTGTTGTGATTGACAAATACATCGGTTTCACCTATAATATGTACTCCTTGACCAGTAAGTACTTTTAAATTATACTTAACGGAATATAAATTTAGATCTGACAAATATCTTTTAAAATCATTAATATGCATAACAGTTCGACAAGCACCAGAGTCAATATCAAAAACAATTTGTTTACCTTCAATAAGTAATTGCACTTTTTCAGGTGACACGTTACCTGGTCCTATAGAAGCTAGAAATCCCATCACCAAAGAGTTTTGATCATCTGACTGGTCTGAATTTCCTCCTTCCTCTAAGACATTCACACCTTGTCTTCGGCAAACTCTACTTGTATGGCCTACCTTCTTGCAACTAAAACATTGCCATGTTTTGGCAGGGCAGGTGTTTGGATCATGTTTTCTGGTACATCTAAAACATGGTTTTAACTGACTACCCGAAAAATCTCTTTTTGATTTTTTTCTTCACCAAGACTCCGACTAGTAGTACTATTTCGATTACAATGACAATCTTTTCCATATTTCTTTTCATAAATACTTTCTTTTTTCTAAACGATAATCTGTCCAATCTTTCATCTACCATTGATAAATGATTACTTTCTACTCCCATTGATCTAACTTGACCTTCTGTGAGTTCCATGGATGAAGCTATTTCATATGCCCTTTCAAACGTTAAATTATCTTCTGACAAAAGCTTACGTTTAACTGTTATAGATCTGACTCCACAGACTAACCTGTCTCTAAGGCATTCTGATAAGAAAAGTCCAAAATTACAGTATTGGGAAACATTTTTTAACCTTGCCACAAAAGTCTTAATATCTTCATTCTGTTCTTGGTTGACATTATAAAACTTGTAACGTTCAGCTATAACTAGTCTTTTGGGCTGTAATGATCTTTTAGAGTCTTTTTCAGTTCCTCAAAAGACTTTGTACTAGGCAAATCAGGAGCTAATAGGTCTTTTAAAATGTTATATGTTTCACCACCCATCAGTGTTAACAATAATGGTACTTTCTTATCATTTTCCACTACATTACAGACAAACAGCTGCTCCAGTCTTTCCAGATAGGACGCAATATCACTACTTTTGGAATCAAAATGTTCAATAGAACCGATTAACGACATTTTTAGAGTTTGTTTTTGTTGACACTCGACTTGACAGTTTTTAATTTTTCACTTGACAGACGTATGATACCTTACAAATTCAGCTGGTCCCGGTTATCCTGACATTAAACGATTACCTGAGGCCGACTTACAATTTCACTTTCTGAATTACCCGACATAGGTTTCGACCAAATCCTCGTCGCCAAATTATATGTTGTGTATTTGAATAAAAGATGGTATGACTTTGGTTAATTTATATACTGTATTTCAATAAATAAATCACATTAAATACAGAGACTACTGGCTATTGACACATTATCATTTGACTGACTTTTTTATTGACAATCTATGATCTAAGCTAACTAATAAATATAATCTAAACTATAAAATATATTACAGTTCCTGGTTTAACTTATGCCATAGTTAAATGATAATTGTTTTGCTACGATCTGCAGTTGTAAGCAAATCTTAGTTTTCTTTACATAGCAAAAAAATAATTATTATAAAACAAAAATGATAAAAAATACTTATATGTAAGTATAATTATTATTGATATTATTATTTATATACATTGCATTTTATATTAAATTAAAGGCTTCTTTTAGGATAATGGTTTATAGGTGCATATTTTTAAAATGCCCAGCGAGCCTTAACTGGAATATTTATTAAAATATAGACAATGAAAGTACATGTAAAAAGAGCATGTTTTAGTAATATCTTAAAAACAGTGTCTCTGTAAGGAATTCATATATGTATGCCACTAGATTCTATGTAATATGGCACTTTTATAAAAAGTTACACACTATTGCAAAAACCACATTCTCTATCTTTTAAAAGAAGATGCTATCATAGATACCTTACAAAAGTTAACATGATGTATATACTTACCAAAAATTAATCTTAATTTCTTTGACAGTAAACGGATTGCTGTTATTAAAGAATCTTGGGTGTCAAAATTTGTTTTCGATGACTTCGGTGTAGCAACTAATGGAACATTTTTCTTCTTATACCTGAAATATTACATAAAAAGAATAAACCCAAATGATAAATTAACTCTGTTTTAACAATAAATGTTAAAAAAAACATGATTATAAAATTTGTTTATCAACCTAATTGAGACTCCAAATTTAATTTAATGTATCAGTATAATTACCCATACATGAAAATATTCTGGAAAATTACATGAAAATACTCCGTAATTTAATAAATTAAAACACTGAGAAATACTTACTTGTGGTAAATATTTTGTAGGATCATCCTCTTTTTCGTGACCCTCTCTTTGTTCCTGCTAGGTGCTAGCTTCACAAAAATGCCTGTCATATACTACAAATGTTTTACAAACTTGCTGAAAGGTTTTTGTTTTTGAAATTAGGATTTCCAACTTGATTAAGCTTCAGAACGTTTTGTCACGTTTCGGAAAAGTATGTCTTTTTACTAGTTGTATTCTGACAATAAGGCACTACTGGCACTACATAACATTCACATTATTGTTTTTTAACAAAATTAACTATTTTTAATAAAAAACACACTTAAAACACAAAATATACCAGTACGCAAAAACTGCGGCAACTACAAAAGAATAACCTAACCTTTTGTATTTTGTGGAATAACCCACGCAATGCAAAAAACCCAGAAGTGTCTGGTTCATCTGCGTTGACCGAAAAAATGTGTATGCAATTAGCGCCCTCCCTTGGGTATGCTCCTAACTAAAATTATAGTGTATTGTTGGTTGCGTCGAACATGTATTCATTGGCTCCCATAACACTTTCTATTATATATTTGTTTTTATATGATAACAGGTCTCCCACAGAGCTCGATGTACAGGGTGTCCGCTAATTAATGGTACACAGAAAAACCGCAGATTCCTTATGTCAAAATATTAAGATTTAACACAAGGTGTCGAAGTAATATATATATAAATATATATTTTTTTTCGATTATTTTTTTATGTGTTTTGAATATTTTACAATTATACCGTGTAGCATAATAAAGTTGAGACGTTTAAAAAAAAATTAAATAGTGTAGTCAGCCCTCTCTGGTTTACACATATAAATTAATATCAGATCTAAATAGCTCATGTCAAAAAACCCCTAGATTCCGAGATTTAATAAAATATTCAAAACGTATTAAAATCTATCAAAATAAATTAAAATTATGTTTTTCACTTTGACACCCTGTGTCTTCCTTATTATTAACTTTTGAATAGAGGTATGTGTGGTTGAATCTTCATGTTTTGGCATAAGAAATCTGTGGTTTTTCTGTGTACCATTAATTAGCGGACACCCTGAATATAAACTAAATTTCTCTCTTGCTTAAGAAGTAAAAAATTTTTATCCGACTAAAAACCAAACTTAATAATCCAACTGTTAACTAATAATCTGGATTAATGAGCGCCCTTTTGTACTAATTTAATGTCCCTTGTCTGGTGGTTGTTTAGGCCCTTCTGATATTGGGTCACCAAGATAATGGCCTTTAGTCGTTTTCGCTGTCTTTAGGGTGTAATAAGGGCCTCCCTTAAGGCCTGGATAGGTCTAATTTAGATGATGTCCTCGGGATGAACTTCGCCAGATAACTGTAAGTGTGCATATCCAGTCTTTTAAAGGCTCGAAGGAGTATAAAAGTGCCAATAAGCTAAATTGGGGACTAAAGGTTATTGTACAGGGTTAAACAAGGGTTATTAGCGAAACATACCGTTGTGGAACTTGTCGTTACTTTGACTAACCTGCAAGGTGCAAATCTGCAATTTTGCGTACCATTGAATATACAGGGTGACACCAAATGGTCCAAAAACCTAACCTGCATTAGTTTAAACTGGATGATTTACGATTTTTATTCTTTAATATATTTTACCTTAAAAAGGTATACATGGTAAAACTTGATTTTAGCAGGCGTTTTTAAAATATGTAGAGATAAAAAAATCACTTCCTGTACGACCAAGTTTAAATTTTACAGGGAATTTAAAAAAATGTTTAGATTTAAAAGTTGCTATAAAAAGAACGGTCTAAATACATGTATGCTTAAATGTCTTAAGTTTTATGATGCAGGGTGGTAAAATTAAAAAAAAAAACATATATATATATATATATATATATATATATATATATATATATATATATATATATATATATATATCCATCTTGTATCTCAAACGTTAAAGACATTTACAACACAGTATATTTAAACTTTTCTTGTTAAAATAAATGAAGGAATAATAATCTTAAGAACAAAATCGTATTCTTAAACACTCTGTATATCTTAAGACTATGCCATACAGAAAGTTTTTTTTATTTCAAATTCATGCTCTATTAACTTTTCCCTAGGATACCTTTTTCAGGTAAAAGATTTTAAAAAATAAGAATTTTTGTCTAAAAGTTAAATACAGAGTGGGTAAAAAAGTTATTTTGTTTTAAATTTGTGCAAGATACCGCAAGTGACGCCCTCTAAATTTTACAAAAAGAAATTATCTAGGAGTGTGCGAATAATTCGCACTTACGAATTATTTTCAAAACTCGAATCGAATAATTCGTAAATTCGAAAGTTCCCGAATAATTAAAAAAAAAACGAATAATTTAGGATTTATTATGTTTGACATTTAAATATAAATTTGACAAATAATATACATTTTATTTCAGCCATAAAATTTAATTACATAAATAAAACAATAATTGAAATAATTTTTTGTAGCCAAGATTCTAAATTATTGAGCCAATGAGCCAAAAAACTATTCTTGTTCTCAAATATTTTTCTGAAATCAAGAATTTTATTCTTTTGTTTTGATTCAAGAAAAATATTTTCTCCCAGATGGTGTTCTTAAGTCAAGATTTTGGCTCTTAAATTAAGTTATTTTTTAATCAGTGTGTGTGTATAAACCTTTTTCTCATAACTTTTTTTTAAAGGTAAATTAAAAATTATAAAAGGAAAAATAAATTAAAAAGATCAAAGATCTCTTGCTCGTATAATAGTATTATTAGCATCTAGATTTTTGTTACTGCCTGAGATAAATATACAGCGTGTCTTCGGAAGTTCTTAACAAATGGGAAACTTTTTATTATTGACTTTACAAAAAAGTGCCGTTTCATAAAAAGTCCTGCCTGATGAGAAAATAAGTTTCCACATAGGAAAATACCTTGGAAATACAGTGGCTTCAAAAAGTACTTAATTTAAAATTTATAAAAGTCGTCGGCTAAATTTCCGCAATAAATCTTTATTAGGACTTGCGTCTTGCGACTTGAGTCTCTAAAATGTGTGTAAAGGGTTGTTTTTCCAAAACGTTTTAATTTAACAGTAACAAATAAAACTTAGTAAATAATAAACAATCTACGCCTCCACATATCCTCCGTCCTTTTCCATACAAACAATTGTCCTCCTAGAAATCTCTGACACAGCCTTTCTGATCATTTGAGGAGTAATTTGCTGTATACCTTATCGTTTCTTCTAGGTGATCAATATCCCGAAATGGTCTATGCCTTTAAACTAATTCCTTTAAATACTCCCACAGAAAAAAGTCTAAAGGTGTAAGGTCCGGTGACCTAGGTGGCCAGAGTACCTGTGAACGTCGTCCTATCCATCGTTGTTGAAAAGTTATATCCATATAATCGTTGACCCTTGACATGGTACTCCGTCATGCTGATACCACATAGCTTGTCGCATGTATCGTTTCTTCTAGGTGATCAATATCCCGAAATGGTCTATGCCTTTAAACTAATTCCTTTAAATACTCCCACAGAAAAAAGTCTAAAGGTGTAAGGTCCGGTGACCTAGGTGGCCAGAGTACCTGTGAACGTCGTCCTATCCATCGTTGTTGAAAAGTTATATCCATATAATCGTTGACCCTTGACATGGTACTCCGTCATGCTGATACCACATAGCTTGTCGCATGTTTAATGGCATGTCGCAGATAAAATCAAAAATTTCAGTTCTCAGAAAATCTAGGTAAATATCACTTGTAATATTTTAACGAAAAAAATATGGACCTATTATTTGATTATTGAAAATACTGCACCAAACATTCGTTTTGAAATATGTTTGGTCACGGCATTTGATCACGAAATTGGGGTTCACATCGCTCCACCACCGACAATTCTGAGAACATACAACACCATTAGAAGTAAAAGTTGCTTCATCAGTGAATTACATTTTTTTGAAAAGAAAATGTCGTCTTCCACTTCTGCTTGAAACCAAGCACAGAACAAAAAACGCCTTCTGAAGATTTGGAAAGGCGGATAAAAGTTATTTACTTTTAGTATGTTACAAGCAGAAGCTCTAGATACATTACCTTGAATTTTGAATTGTGTTCGTTATTTCCTCCAATGACGTTTTCGGATTTTCCAGAACTGCTTGCAATACTTGTAGCTGATTTTCTTCAGTAAGTGTGCGAGCAGCATGCTTTTTTAAAATTATTTTGAACAGAGCAGGTATTTTTAAATTTAGCAGTAACATTGCAGACAGTCACGTAGCTAATATGTTTATTTGGATGTCTAGCATTAAACATTTTGACAGCTTCCCGGTACGTCTTATAATTATCGCCAACAATTAGAACTATTTCTATTTTTTTGTTCGGGGTCAGTTTAATCATCGCTTATGTTTAAGTAAATTTTCGCTTAAAAAGTGTGTAAATGCCAAATTCCCAATTTTACAGCCAACACGCCTATTCTGTTACTAGGCAATAATATTCTTTTTACGCCTACTTATCCTGAAATATTTATTTTTAAGTAGCGTTTAGGCTTTTAATGCTCTAAATGAAAATTTACAAACTTGTTTGGTACTCCCCACCACTTTTTGCGAAGTGAAAATACAAATTATTTTTAAAAAAGACTCAAATTTACCGGTTTTAAAATGATGTGCAATTTAGTTATCTTAAAATTGTGAAAATTTTGCAAAACGGTATTTTTAAAGGAGGCAGTAACGCCCCCTGCAGGACATTTTAGAGACTCCGGAAGTTATAAATCTTTGTAACGCAAGTCCTAACGAAGATTAATTGCGAAAGTTTAGCCGACGTTCTTTCATAAATTTTAAATAAAGTAATTTTTGAAGCCCCCTGTATATCCAAGGTAATTTTTTTTAATGTGGAAACTTATTTTCTTAGCAAGCAGGACTTTTTATAAAGAGGCACTTCTTTTCGTAAAGTTAATAATAAAAAAGTTTCCCATTTGTTAAGAACTTCCGAAGACACGTTGTATATTAAAATTAAGCAATTGTCTTCTTCAAATAATTAATTTTTAATCAAAAAGGATATTATGGGTTAGTAAAATATTTTGATGCCCGATGTTATGGAATCTTAATTTGATAAAATCTATTCACATTTTGATAATTACTGAATAATTCGCATTATTTGTGAATTATTCAAAAAATTTCGAATTATTCGAAATTTTTCGATTATTTGAATTGTTTCGAATTATTCAAAATTTTTCGAACTATTCGTCGAATTTCGAATAATTCGAAAATTAGAATTATTCGATTCGAATTTCGAATCTAATAAGCATATTCGATTCGATTCGAACGATATTTGCACACCCCTAAATGATGCGGATTTGAAATTTTTATTCCACAAAACGAATTATTCGAAATTTTTCTATTATTTGAAATGTTTCGAATAATTCAGAAATTTGAATTCTTTGATTCGAATAAGCATATTCGATTCGATTTGAATGATATTCGCACACCCCTAAATGATGCGGATTGTAATTTTTTACTCTACAAAACACTCTTAAGCTGAATATTGTGACAATTTATAAATTATTAACAAATCAATCAATTTTTGAAATATTGTAGTCTGGGTTTGATCGACATATTAGAGACAACATTGAACGCGCCAAAATTTATTTTGAAAAAATTAAAAGTGAAAAAAACATATTATTAAAATACGTTTAAAATAATAAACTAAACTTTTCCTTAAAACCTTTCCATTAACACACATGTAACGTCAATACACAATTTTATGTGATATAAAAGCTTGTCACGATATTCAGGATACGCAAGTTATATTTATATGTTTGTATACACAGATAAATCTTGCACCAAGCTTTTATATCATATAAACTGGGTATAGTGAAATCGAGCTCCATCACGCTGGAACCCGCTTTAGAAAAAAACCTAATTTTTTTAACTTATTTATAACTAGTAACGCTACTAATGATTGTAGTAAAGTTTATTTTTTTGTAGTACCAATAATTACGCAGCTGACTTAATTAATGTTGTTCTAAGCCAGAAAAAGAAATAAAACTACGTTAAAAATTTTGGAATACACTCAAAATTGATTGTAGTTTATTGTAGCGATGAAAAAAAATCTTAATCCCATATAAGTCAAAAAATATTTAAAAATATCATAGCCATGGGAAGACAAAAAAATTGTTCAAAACTTTTTTAGCTCATTTATAACTACAAACGCTACTAATGATTGTATTAAAGTTATTTTTTGTAGTACTTATATTTAAGCAACTAACCTAAATAATATTGTGCTAAACCAGGAAAAAACTGCTTTAAAAACTTTTGAAATACACTTTATATTGATTGTAGTTTACTGTAGCGACGAAAAAAAATCTTAATCCCATATAAGTCAAAAAATATTTAAAAATAACATAGCAATGGAAAGACAAAAAATTGTTCAAAACTTTTTTATCTCATTAATCATTACAAACGCTACTAATGATTGTATTAAAGTTTATTTTTGTAGTACTTATATTTAAGCAACTAACCTAAATAATATTGTGCTAAACCAGAAAAAAAAATAAAACTGCTTTAAAAACTTTTGGAATATACTTTATATTGATTGTAGTTTATTGTAGCGACAAAAAATCTTAATCCCATATAAATCAAAAAATATTTAAAAATAACATAGCCATGGGAGAGAGACAAAAAAATTGTTCAAAACTTTTAGCTCAGTTTTAACTACAAACACTACTAATGATTGTAGTAAAGTTTATTTTTTTGTAGTACCAATAATTAAAGGTGCTGTGAGAAATGCAACTGCATGTTTCAGTGCTTGGACAACGTTGACGGAACAGAAGGGGTGATGGGTTAAACATCTAATAATCCGACACCACGGTACTCTGGTATTTAGGCATAGACCTTCATTGGGGATGTCAATAAGATAAAAAAAAACACAAAAAGATAACTTTACTACAATCATTAGTAGCGCGTTTGTAGTTATAAATGAGCTAAAAAAGTTTAAACAATTTTTCTTCCCATAGCTATGTTATTTTTAAATATTTTTTGACTTATATGGGATTAAGATTTTTTTTTTTCACGTCTCTACAATAAACCACAATCAATTTTGAGTGTATTCCAAAATTTTTAACGCAGTTTTATTTTTTTTTCTGGCTTAGAACAACATTTATTAGGTTAACTGCGTAATTATTGGTACTACAAAAATAAACTTTACTACAATCATTAGTAGCGTTTGTAGTTATAAATGAGCTAAAAAAAATAGGTTTTTTCTAAAGCGGGTTCCAGCGTGATGGAGCTTGACTTCGGCTATTAAATTTGCCTAATGCAAGTGAACCAGTCGAATTTTCGGTACGATCAAGCACTGCTAAGGTATTTAACTTAACTGGCTTGCTGTTAGATAAACAATAAAATCTTTTGGGAACATAATGGGATATCGGACTTCTTATAACGTCCCGACTTTAGTGAGAATGGACAAGGGGAGAGAAACAGTTGATTTACCCCCACCACCACAAAAAATTGCACACACCTGCGACTTGTGATTGTATTCAGCGACCGAAAGAGCTCGTCAAAGTTTTTTTTATTCTTGCTTACAGTTGTTAAAAAGCACGTGCTTGGTTAAAGGTATGGATATATTTATAGTTTTTTTGTTTCAGTACGCACTTTTTACGTAACATTTTTGTGTCTGAATCAATACTATCAGCCAAATATCTTGCGAACTTTAACCGGTTTGATGGTTAACTTAACACAGCGGGATTACTCGTCATGCGCATGAGAGGTTCTTTTTTCGGCTTGCTATTGGCTGTTTTAAATGTCAAAATTCTTGACTTTCAATATGTTCAATATGGCTGATGTTTTGTGATTGTTGTGGCTGTTTATTTGTTTTGTGTTTTATTCGGTTTAATTTTATGTGTGACCTGTGTTATAAATATAAATTATTGAAACAACATTTGTGTAAATTTATTGGTTTTTTAAATAAATTATTTTTGAAATTATTTACGTTGCTTTTTTTATGAATAAAAACAAATTAACACTTTATGTAAAATTTATTTTTTTAACAAAATATTATATACATTAATATTTTATATAAATACGTAAAATATATTATGAATATCTTGCTGGAGGTAAAAACACAATGAACCAATAGAGGATTTCTGTGTGCGTCACTCCATATTTAAAAAAATTGCTTGAACTGTAAGACAGACAAATGACCAGTTTAAAAGGTATTAATAGTGATAAAAATTACACTAAAGCGAAAAAATAAAAAGGCCTAAACACTAAATACCTGACCCAGTTGAGGTACAAACCAAGATTAGAGTGTGTCTACTTAAGTTCATGCCATAAGGCAAATTATTAATTTTACGAAAAAATTCAACCATACCATATTAATTGTTTTCGGTGGTAGGTATATAAAATATCTTAAAAATTATGAATTTTTCTTAACAGGAAAGTACACTTATTTTTGTCAATATCGAAAATTTGTGGAAAAAAGATGTTTAGGATTAAGATTTTTTTCTACAATACCGAGCCTTTTTGAGCTTCCTTTACAAAAGTATTTTATGTCAAAATAATATTGTATTCAGTATTGTGGAAACTTAAATTTTAATTGTTAATTAAAACCTACAATCTTATCTGCTTCTTCATACCTAAAAACAAGTATGTAGATATCGAATAAAATGGACCAAGCACAGTGGCCTATGAAAACTGAAATCCTACTACGCTTTTCTCAGTATAAGTAATATTAACTTATACACTATAATACCTTTCAACTAAATAGGATCAAAATAAATCTATAATTTATTTGGTTGGTAAGTTTAAGCGTGCTATTTTCATATATTTCTTAACTTAAAATTATACACTTCTTTTACATTTTACAACCATTCTTTATGCTAAATATGTAATTTCACAATAAAAGTTTAGTTTTCAAGAAATAATTCTATTTGGATTTTCATTTTTAGTTCTTATTTCCCTAAAATTTATATATATTTTTCCACATTAACCTATTCCAATCCTAGGAAAAAATAGACTTCTAAATAGATTTTAATACACCATTAGCACTAAATTACCAATATTTAGTCATTAAATTATTATTAAATTTCAGTATTAACCACATTTCACACTTTTTATTAATGTTTTATGTATATTTACTCAATAAATCAATGTTTCGAATATACCGCCGATTTTGACATTGGAGTGCGTATGCGCATGCCCAGGCATCCCGCAGACCCTTTCTTCAAATTGTGCCACTTTTCGAAACGGCGATTGATCCTCTATCCTTGTCTATTCTCTTTGATGTTATATAGTGCATTTCTTTTATGTCTCCCTCCCCCAAACCAAAGCTCTGTTCACTACGCCACCGGAGAGCATTATATGCATTATATTTTTTGTCAAGATATCATCTTGATATTTTCATCTGTTTCATCTGTCAATTTTATACTGTAATATATTATTTGTGCATTTATTTCATATTTCAAAGTTTTATGTTTTTTAAATTGATACGTTCAAAAAATAAAAGGGGGACATTAAAGAAATAATGCACCGTATGTTGATTGAAAAAAAATAGAAAACGATTTTTTAGCGCATTGTAATAAAAACTTGTTTCTAAAATAGTTGTTTTTTTACTTTTAATTTATTTTTTCTTTATGGATTTTTTTTTAACGTGTTTAAGTACATTATTCATATTAATACCCCAATTTAATATCCTAATTCCATAAGGCTGGCTGCATTCGCGATGCGAAAATCGCGTAGAGTAACAATACTTCTTTCCTACTCAACTCTTTACTTTCCTAAATGACTTTCTTTTGTGTCCCGGCACGCTTTGATGTTTTGCCGCCGCGTTGCGTTTGATCAAAAGAAAAAGCTCAGCCGTCCCGTGTGTTGCATACGTTTTTTCTTTAATTAGGACTTTGCAAAAGATTTTTAGTTCTATTTGAGTGGCTTTTTTAACTCTGATGTAGGCTGCTTTTAGATTTTAAGTGCCTATATCAAAGGCGAAAGGGTTTCAATTTTTTTCAAGGGGTGAAAAGAGAATTTTTGCTTAGAAAGATCTCTGAAAGCAGTGCAGAATATACAATATACTAATATACAGGTTTTAAAAAATGTAAGTCCTTATTCATAAGCAAATTTTATATAAAAAAGTTTATAATTTAAACATGTGTCGCAATTTTTTTGTTCTCAAGATACAGAGTGTTAAACTTTTCAAAAAAAAATAAATAAATATTATTAATAATAAAATTTCAAAAACATTTTTTTAAAGTAAAACTTGTTAGATTGAATTTAAACGTTATTTAATTATGTATTTGTTGTTTTTGTTACGGTTACTAATGAAATATTATAATACTTAATCTAAAAACAAAAGTACCCTGTTTCTTTAATGGTACAAAAATACGCATATTAGCGGATTTAATTTATTTTCTGGAAAACGAAGCAAGCTACTTAAAAAAACATATTAGGACACAAAAAAATGTATTTTTACTTTCTTACTTCAAAAAAATTAAAAATTGCATCAAAATAAGTGACGTATATTATTTTTGTATAAAATACTTGTTCATATGCTACTCGAGTCGTCACTGGTCTTTATAAATTTAATTAAATTTGGGCTAAACAGGCTTCTTGCTGTTGTTATTAACACTGCTAAATTTTATTCAAGTCGGACTATAAACAGGACCGTATTAACCCTCTGAGGAGCACTAGGCTACAAGTTCCAGAGCGCCTATTTTGGGTGACAAAAAAATTTTAAAGAGCAAAAAAAGTCCTTATCTCCGTTGGGCCTATTTTCTTTTCTTTTCAGGCGCCTTACTTCACCACCCGAATTTTGATGACCAAAACACAAAAAAGTCATTCCCTCCTTTTCGCGCCTATTTCATTTATTTCAAAGCACCTTATTCACAGAGGAATTTCTTCTAATACCCACCCGACCTAAACTTTTTTAAAAACTCCTCTGTCTAGCGCCTATTACTCCCCTGTCTGGCGCCTACTTTTTTGATGGCGCCCTAGGCTGTAGCCTAGTCAGCCTAATGGATAATACGGCACTGACTATAAACATTTAAGATAATAATAAAAACCCAATTTTTCCAAAATACTGAGTGTATCTTGGAAACAATGCATATACGGGCCAATGTTTGTACATATAAACGTTTTTCCTTTATAGAATTAGCTCAGAAATAGGTATTTTTTAAAGAATGATTTGTTTTATTTTTCGAGCTATATAAGAACATACATATTTTTAAAGTTCTTGCATCGGTCTTTTAGAAAACTTGGTAAAATATAGAGTAGCTATTAAAACTTATGACAAAAAAATTAAATGTAGGTAAAGGGGCACACAATCAATGTGAATTATTATCTAAAAAATCGCAAGCGACTTATATCAATTTCTGGCGTTTAACCAATTATAGCCGCGGTAATAATTGGTGACAATTGACGTATAATACATGAATTGGTAAATAGCGTTTTAAAATGAATCGCCTAAAATTGATGTATACGCTCCAAATATCGATAGTTTTTGACAAAACATCGTAAGCGACTTACGTCAAATTTTACAGGAAACGATTTTTTCTTCCCATTGAGTTATTCTTAAAACAAAGTTAGTGGTTTTGTATATACAGACTGTCCACGGTTTGGGTTACCAAGAGGACAAATGAACCTAAAAATTAATTTTTCGAAAAAGTCATTCTTTATAAGAATTTTGCTTTAAAAAATAGGATTCACACGGAGAAAATGTTGATTTTGTATACAGGGTTCGCGTAAACTAAAAAAACATTATTTTTCTCCAAGAGTAAACTGCCTTTGTTTGTTTTTGATTGCAAAATATTATTAAGAAAATTTATTTACAACAGCATTTTCAATGACTTTATTAATGTTATAGGGGTATCAAAATGAAACGGATTTTGAAGTTATCAAAAAATAATTATGTTAAACTTTTATAATAAAATAACCTAAAAAACTTTTTTGCTTTTTAAACACCCGCTTTACTTTACACAATCTTTCAGCTGTAAACGAATGTAATCAAGGCGTTCTCGTAAATTATAAAGTTTAATAAAATTACGTATTATTGTTTTTATCGATTACAAATATTATTTTAAATAAATTTTCTTTATGACATTTTGCTTAAAAATAAAAAATAAAGGTAGTTTAGTCTTGGGGAAAAAATCATGTTTTTAGGTTTTTGCGAACCCTGTATACAAAATCAACATTTTCTCTTCGTGAATACTGTTTCCCTTACAAGCAAAAAAATTTTATGAAAAATGTTTTTTTCTAACTTAAATTTTTGGTCCATTTATCCTCTTGTTAACCGCATCCGTGGACTGTTTGTAAGTACATTAGTGCACGGTTTTATTCTGGTTCTTGTTTTTTTTTAATAATGCAATGAGAAGAAAAATCGTTTCCTGCAAAACTTGACCCAAGTCGCTTACGATGTTTTGTCAAAAACTCATCGATGAGCCAGTTTTTGCTTAAGCAAATAATTTAATAAAAATGCATTAAAATATATATATATATATATATATATATATATATAAATATATATATATATATATATATATATATATATATATATATATATATATAATAATAAAGCGGTATCCTTATTTTATAAAAAGTTATGGCGTGATTCGTAATTTAGGGTAACTTGATCTTTGGTTTAGTTAATGTTGCTTTTACTCTTTCATTGCATAAATTCATATTAAAAAAGCGTTAAACCGTTAAAAAATACCTTTATTAACACTTTATGTAGTGTTCTAAAATGGAATACATTACCTTCATAATTGACTCATAGTGGATTTTGTAGGTACCAGGTACCAAAGGTTAATGAATTGAAACTTAACTTTTATTATTTTGTAAAAGCGGGATTTTATATACCGGATCAGACAATCTAACGTGAATACCGGTACGTAAACATTTCGGATTGGATGGCTCATGTACCTTACATCCTTTTTTGTGGCCGATATACCTTTACCTATTGCTTATACAGTATGTTACTTGGGTACATAATTAGAAGATATTTCCTTAGTCGCCAGACAGTTCTGACAGTTTTAACCCCTTGGCAGACAAACATTTTGGGGTGGCTGAATGGTCCGAGGAAGTCCAATATTATTGTAATTTATTAGATAATATGACAAAAGTCTTATAAAAGTTGTAAGCTTTCCAAACCACATGTCCTAAAAATATTTTGATGTATACAGAGTGTCCCAAAAAGATATTTCAGTAAGGTAAGTTTTTTAAATGTTTTTTGGGACACCCTGTATACATCATATTTTTAGGATATGCATTTTTGGAAATTCTAAGAATCTTATAAAAGAGTTTTCTTTCATATCTTTTTAAATAACAGAAATATTGGACATCCTGGAACCATTGGGCTACCTTAAAATGATTTGTTACCCTTGTTTTACACTACGCCGGAACCGCCCGATAAAAAATTATATATGAAGCCTTTGAGTTTGCCGACTTTCCGAAGTTAACATGTAAAAGGTCTCATAGAACTCCATACAATTCTATAGCGTCGGTCCATCGCCGACTGAGGAGATGTCTTCCAATGGCATCCAAGTAACATTAAAAAAAAATCAACTTTTTCAGCATTAACCTTTGTTGCCTAGTACCTGCCAAAACCACTATGAGTCAAACTTCATTGTCTCCCATCGCTTCTACCTATGTTGGGAGCATGCATTGACAATTTTCAGTTTTTACAAAATAATGTAGGTCTGCCGCTCACGGGCTTTTACTCTAAAATATTAAGGTCTTAATACCAAAATTTCTGCTTAATTCTTTCCAAAAGCTTTTTTACCCTTTTTAATTCCTTTCTTAACATTTCATCGTTCCTGCTTGTTCTGCGGTACACAGCCGCAAAATGCATCGTATCTTATTAACGAGCGCTTGTCGACAGCATATTTTTGTCTGTTCCTGCAACGAAAAGTAGCAGGAATAAAGCCGAGCCCGCTTTGCAGGACTTTTAAGCTCCACTTACCCCTTTGTCTTTATGCTTTCCATAAAGTAGCCGCGAAAAAAGATTTTTTAATGGGTGGAGAAGATTCGCTTTACATTTTTTACGTTTTTTATTGTTTATTTTAAATTTGGAAGAAAAGAAGGATTTAAGGAAGACCTAACAAAAGATATACGGGTTTTACTAAAGTTATCGGGTTCTTGAAGATAAACGCATATTAAGCAGTAAAACATTAGTAATAATATTGAAAGCTTTTAAAACTTGGATTTTTTCGGGGGTGAGGGGAAAGGTGAATTAAAAAAACAACTTTTTTCGCAAATTTTAAAATTAAAATTTTCTTTTCCCTCTCTTAAGGCCCCTAGCGTTTGGTATAAATTTGGTGTGGGTCCCAAGCCCCAGTTTTTAGATTTAGTAATCTTAAAATATTATCTAGGCCAGTGGTGTTGAAACACCCTGTATATTTGGTATGGGTGCCGGGTCTTAGACGTCCATAAATTACGGGAGGCGGTTTTTTTCCATATTTGCCACCCCCTCCTCCACCGCTGATGAAATTTGCTTCAACCCCTTTTCCCATTCCCCAATCTCACGTAATATTTATGGGAATGTAAAAAGGCACCATTTCTTAAACCGGAAAAAAGGCCCTCGACCCAAAAAGTGACACTGCCTCACAGAATATATTTTTCCTAGGAGGACCTGCCTAAATCTCGTTAACTTTTTCCTGTTTCTAGCGGAAGAAAAATTACGTGTTATTTGCACAGATCCCCCTCCCCCTATGTTGAGACTCAAGTCGCCCTCTTCCCCAAATGGCTTACGCAATTTATGGACTCCCCCTTACTTTTTGGATAAAAATGGTCATCCTAGTAATGTCTTTGGATTAGTCTGTATAAAAACATGATAAAAAAACAAAAAAAAATGATATAAAACACATAGCAAATAGAAGAAAAAAAACTAAATTAACAAAAACTCTGCCTTTATCTCAACTCTCCACACTTTTTTTATTCCACTCTATATAGTAAATACTGATGCACTCTATTACAAGGACTCTAACTCCCCAAATTGTCGCAGCGAGAAAGCAAATCTCTGTCGTCCCATGCATAAATTAGCTGAATTTGCCTATCACCGCCTCTCAAAAAGCTCCATATTCTCTAGCATGTCTCTAACTTGTACTCGATGCTACTCTATTTGTCTATTATCATGTCTCCTTCTAATCTCTTAGCTGCAGTATTATTATCTTTTACGCTTTCTCAGATTTCCGAGAGTAATGTTCATTTGAAATAATATGCCAAGTTTTAATAGGGTGGCTAAAATTGCCCTTTGATAATGGAAATGACTAATTGTACTTAAAGAAAAAAATACAATCCGGAGCTCGCTGGTGATTATTCTGTGGGTTTTTATGGATAAAATGAGGAAAATTATGTCTTGTATGAACTTAACATAACTTAACATAAAAGTAATTAATTCTAAAAACAACAACAAAACTGTATTGTTATATAAAACTTCCATTAATACAGAATCGAGGTAATTCACTCAGTCACATTTTAAAATGATCTTATAGGTTTATAAGGCAATGCGAGATGTATTAAAACCAAAGAAATCAGCACATAATATGCGAGCTTTAGAAAGTTAATAAGAGAAGTTTGTGTAATCAAAATGAGTACCTGTATTTAGCGGAGAGCATTTATTTTATGAAAATTCGCTAATATCGCTCGATAAAAAATAGAGGATTACAAGACAAGTAGATGGCGAAGAAGAACTAATTGGTGTATTGGCAAATATACACGGTGTTTCAGAACTATGGGATCAAACTTTCTGGGGGTATTCAGTGCAACAGTAAAAAACATTTAAGTATAGGGACCCATGTCCGAAAAAGTGTCACTACGGCACTACGGCCCTAACACGCGTTAAAATTTAGAAAGACGCTGAATTGCCTAAATAGGATATAATGCATTTAATTTTTGCCCTTTGTACATGAGATTATTACAACAATTATTAAATAAAATTATTAAATAAAAAAAAATAACTAATAAATAAAAAATAACATTGACATTGACATTTTAAACAGTTTTTGAGATTATATTATGGACAAAAGACAAAAATTAAATCCTACTTAGGCAATTTATTGTCTTTTTAACTTTAACGTGTCTTAGGGCCGTAGTGGCACTTTTCGGGCATGGATCCCTATACTCAAATGTTTTCTACTGTTGCAATGAATATCCCCTAGAAGTTTGATCCCATAGTTCTGAAACACCCTATATACACACTTGTTATATTTGCATAAACGTTTTCTTATATAAATTTATTTGTGTTCTGTGGGTTTAACTGTGCAAGAAAGATTATTCAGCATGAGCTAATTTCAGAGGCTCACTGGCAATGCGTGGAAAAGAAACGGTCTAACGCGTGTAGAATACCAACAGGTAGAGATTAAATAAATAATTCCGGCATGTAAACAAACTGTCAAATTGAAATTTTTATAACAACTTAAATGTATAATGTGTTGCTTGTTACGTAATATCATTATTATTTACTCACAAAATTTGCTCCACCTGAAAAAAACACCAGCCGCGTCCGATGTTACGACTGATTTCCAATATCAAAACATCATAGTTTTGTTTTATTCTTAAGTGATATTTAGGTATTTTGGTTATTATTTACAAACCGGACGCATCGCCGATTTGAACGAAATTTGGTATACGGGGGTTTTTGGGACGGTGATAACAAATCTGAAAGAATTTTTAGTCGGGCTCGTTTTGTTCTCGAGATATTCATCATCAGACTTGATAACCAAAAATAACCTGAATTCACCCTTCTTTTTGCACTCAATTCTTAATTGAAAGCTAAATTGGTATAGTTTTTTCACCCAAATAAGCTCCGTCGGGATGATATAATAAATATAACTTCCTAAAAAAGTTGATTGCCTGCAATAAAACGATTTACGGTAGTCGGAAGAGCACGGTCGTATTATACCTTTACAATACGACCGTGCAATCGTCTGTTTTAAGGGGTTATTTTTATTAGTAGATCATGCCGACTGAGCTTATTTGGGTGAAAAATTATACTTAATATTTGATTTCCACCTCTTTTTTTATTTATTTTACCCGTTTTTTTCCATAAAATTGCAAAGCTTCATTTAATTTCGTTCGCAGTACCCTTGGCGCCTCCAAGGCTCCTACAATTGAAAGTGAAGCTTTACAATTTTAGGGAAAAAATGGGTAAAATAACTAGAAAAATGGGGTTTTTAGAGGTGGAAATCAAATATTAAGTAACAATTTAGCAGAAAACTCAAGAATTGAGTGCAAAAGAAGGGGGAAATTGTGAATTTAAGGTTAGTTTTGGTTATCAAGTCTGATGATAAAAAATTCTTTTAGATTCGTAATCAGCGCCTCAAAAAACCCCCGTATACCAAATTTCATTAAAATCGGCGATGCGTCCGGTTTGTAAATAATTACCGGTGTATAATTAAAGTTTTTGGCTGATAAAACAGTTTTAAATAAAAAAATCGTTGGATAAATCGCTTTTTTCATATAAAAAAATAATAATAAAAGTACGGATTTTGAATACATTTTGATGCCTCCCTATTATTACCCGCTTAATTCAAAATGATTGTATATTGTTGCCAATAATTCATAGTTGTTTTTATAAAATCCGGAAAGACTCCTTTTTGTCCCATTTTGAAATGTGTGTATTAGTCGCAGGTATGATGAAAAAAATAATTTAACTAACTAGAACTAACCTGACCACCACTTTTAATTTATCTTTGGTAAAAATATTCGAGTAATAGCAAGTACAAAAATAATTTAATAGGTCAAAAATACTTGCCAACACTGTCCAAGACCAGTTATGTTTAGATTTTGTTGTCATGTGTCATAGTCATCATTATTTAAAATTACGTTTAAAATCTTACAATTTGAATATTTGCCACAGGGAATTATAATATTATAGCATTATTTTAAGGTGGTGTTTACAGCTAAATAAACGAATAAAATTGGGGACAAAAGTATATACTTTTCATCAGCCAGTTATTATGTAAATGAAGGCTAAAGCGAAATAAGTTGATCACACAAAAATTCCTATATGTAAGTTTTTAATGGATAAAACTCGTTCATCCTCACTTTATTATATTAAAAATTGACTATTGAATATTATTCTTGCAAATTTCCCCGAAAAACTGAAAATCTTTGCCACAACCTTTTTATATTTATAAATCAAGTTATTTTATAAATAAATAAAAAGTTCCTATTGAATTTGGAAACATCCTGTGTAAATACTGTAGTTGACTTGTAAAATACCCTGTATTGGAGCGATCAAAAATTTAGCAACTATCAACAATAACACCTTTATTGCGATGTCAATCAGTCAAATATTTTAATATATCATCATTTTTTAAAAATTATTTGGAAGTATTTCAAAATTTTCAGTGTTAGTCTTATTCGTAAACTTAAAATGAGTGATCAACAACCACTTAGAGTGAGCATGTTTTAAATTTATGAGAATTTATTAAAAAAAAGATTAAATTTTGGTAAAATTTTATATATTTTTAGGAAATAGAACGCAAATATAGAACTTGTCCCCAAGATGCAAGGTATCAGAACATGAACATGACGAATTGGTGTTATGCCACCTACGTGGATTTCAAAAATGTCAGCGACTTCTTGGTGAAAAGTAAGTTTTCCACACACACATTTAAACATAATTTAAGAAATATTTTCACCGTTAAATATTTCAAAATAATTTTAAACCACGATTTCGTCATTTACGACACTGTTTGTGAAGTCGCAAAAATGAATGCTTTCAAAATTATTTCATTTCATGACGTCACTCACAATTTAAAGTAATTTACAACATAGGTAAATCTATTTTATTTTAAAAATTTAGTAATTTTGAACCATATATTCGCGTGAAACTATTTAAAATAATTTAAAATTATTATATTTTTGCGTCGAAAATATTTCGTGTAATGACATCCCAAATGTCACTTATTAAAAGCATTTTAAAACCTTTGTAGGGGGATGTTTCGAAATGGATTGACAGTTCATGTGTCAAGTCAGTCAAATGTGTTCTTATAATAGTTTTTGTTAGTACAATAAAATGAAAATATGGAAGAAGATAATGTAAGAGTTTAGCATCCATAACAAAATTGCTAAATTTTTAAAATAAAATAGATTAACATCTGTTGTAACGGACGACTTTAAATTGTAAGTGACATCATAAAATAAAAAAAAATCGGTTGTCTGCAAAGTCGGTTTACTGACGATTGTTAAACGTGACAACGTCGAAAGAATCATTATCTTTATAATCGCAATTATCGTTGCTATAAACAAATGACACCACATTCACTTTTCACTGCACGCTCACTCAAGTAGGAGAGAAACAGATGTCGAACGACGCGAAGATTGTGCTTCTTTGTCGGTCGTTCCGCGCTCTCGCTTGCACTCAAGCCTTAAATGGAACACGCGAGGTAACGGCACATGAGTCATGTTTTTTGGTGCATGAAGCCGGGTCCATTGAATTATAAGACGTTGTCACGTCAATAATTATTATTTGAAAGCATTTTTTTCGCGACTTTATAAACAGTGACGAAAATGACGAAATCGTGGTTTAAAATTATTTTGAAATCTTTTTCGGCGAAAACATGGTTTTGATTTTATGACGTCACTTTGAATTTAAAGTCTTCTACAACAAAAGCTAATCTATTTAATTCAAAAAATTTAGTGATTTTGATATGGATGCTATATAGTTACATCAGGTTCTTTCATATTTCCATTTTATTGTAACAACAAAAACCACCATAAGAACACATTTGACATATGCAAAGATTTTAATTAACCTTTTGATTTTCGGATTTATATTTAATTGATCTTTACCTTTTTTAGAGGTGAATGTTGTTCGGAATTAGAAAAAATTTATAAATCTCTATGTCCACACGCCTGGGTAAGCAGATGGGAGGAGCAAATTAAAGACGGTACTTTTCCAGCTGACCTACCACCACTGAAGAAGTAAACATGTTATAATGTTGTAAAATTAAGTTTTGTCTTTATTTTCTTCTAAAGATGAATATATGAATATAAATATATAAAAAAGAAAAAACACTTTGATTTTAATAAAACAATAGTAATTAAATCTTATTTTTGTCACAGATAGACCAACCTGCATGGTCTCGGGTTTCCTTGTAGGTGAATATTAGCGCATTAGCCATTTTGTTGTCTTATCTACTATCAATGTTAGTTAATTTCTCTAAAAAATGTTAAAAAATAAAAATACGTCTTATCTTCTGACTCTTGTACATGCTATGCATACGTAGTGGAAAATAAATTTTGGAGAAAAAAAGGGAGAGGAGACCTAAAGTTTAAAATAAGGACTGTCCTCCTTAAAAAAGGACGCCTAGGGAATTTGCACATATTAATTAAAATTCATGAACCTATAATATTTTTTAAATATTCTTTTAATCAATTACTTAAAATTTAAAAAAAAACAAAAACTTAAGAAACATTAATATGTTCTTAACAATATTTTTTAAAAATTAGGTATATTTACAAAAATACTTTAGATCCCATGGCGACAGCCACCTATGGCAACCTCCCATATTATTCTGTATTAAATATTTCATGGTATAAGGATTCTGATTATTCTCTTCCTCCCACTTTTCTTGTTCCTTTTTCTTGTCCAACATCTCTTGTGAGACTGCTATTGCTTTAAATGGTAGCTTATTCGCTACGTCTGTTAGAAATGGTTCTACTTCTCGGAAATCACATTTTCCACCCATTTCTATAATAACTCTACCTGAAATTTCAAAAGACTGATCTATAAAGGTTGTCCAAAAAAGTCTTGGCGTAAATAATAGGGTTGATAGAGTGAGCCAAAATAATGTTATTAATTTCATATAAAAAAGTTCTATTGTGGTTCATTAGTTCTGGTATTACAAAATATTTTATTTATAACTTTTGAATGGTTGCCATTTGCCATAGTATCAATGATATTTGGACAACTAAATTATCTTATACTAATGCTTTTTACATATTCAGGGTGTTCAAGAATATGGAGGCAATCTCTCGGATTCATATAGAACACGTGAAAATAATGTGACAAGTTCCTATACATCATTTCCTAAAGCCCCTATTTACAGAGATATGTGCCCTTAAAGGACGCAGCTGGAAATCGGTTTTTCTTGAATGACTTTTATAGTTCTTGGTATAATAAAATAATTTTTAAATATGATAAATGCAAGTGAGGACTCTTTAAAATGGTGTCCTTGTAAAACATTTCTCTCTATTAGTTCACCAGGGGCGGACTAACCCTTACACTATACTGTAAAATATTTTTACGCCCTGTATAATAAAAAAATGAAATAAGTATTTTTGGGTAACTTAAATCCTTGGCTTAAATAAAGGTACTCCTGTTGGATGTCGCTAAATTAAAGCGTTTTTGACAAAAACAAGTTTTTGTTTGGTGGGGACATTTAAAAACTTTAGGTGATTTGGTTATTCTGAAGCAAATAGTATTTAAAAAAACTTATTTTCACGAAACTAAGAAATAATGTTTCAGCATTGTGGAGGGTCACATATTATTTGATAATTAAAGCTAGAAAATGCATAAAATAAGAGGAAGCGTATGTCGAACCGACTAACAAAATTATTAGTAACAACTGTATTTAATCCAAATGTTGTTTTCCTTGAAAACGCTTCACTTTATTGATATTGGACACGAGTAGACTAGAAACCAGTTACAAAGATGCCAGAAGCGTCATACAAATAAAGATGGCAATCAGCTATCGCTGTCTAAACGCGTCGTTTATTTTGTGTGCGAGCAACAAAAAGGGGAATAATTAAAAGTGAGACAGAAGTGGTGACGCCGTGGCATCTTCTCAACTGGCGAGAACTTTACCTTTTTTCTAACTTAGGGTTTAAGCTATTTAAAAATGATATTATTATTTCTTTATTATACAGGGTGTAAAAATGATTAGTACTTTGTGTAAGGGTAAGGGTTAGTCCGCCGTAAACAAATTTCTCAACATGATTTTTGTTTTTTAAGAAGCAAAAGCAGTAGCCATACACGACTTTCCTAAACATTTAAACTTTTGGTCTATTTGTCCTATTGTAAAGTCCATCCGTGGATGTACAGGGTTTTCATTTATATTTTGCCACCCACTTTTAACTATAACGAAGAAGGATAGAAAAAAAACGTCCTGTATAGAAGTTTCATACTTTTTTATATATAATTTTTAGGCATAAAACAAACAAAGGAACATCAAAAACTAAAAAAAAAATGAAGAGGTAAACTTTTTTAAATGGGACGCTCAGTATCCTAGTCTGAAAAAACCATAGTCAGTACAAATTGTGATGTAAATAGTAATACCATTAGTGTTAATTCTATAAATAATCAACACAACTTAAAAAACTTGAATTTTCAAAGGGAAACTACTCTACCCGTCAAAACCTAAATAGTTGTTTTCTTAAAAATCAAAATTGCGGAGTAAAATCTAAACATACGTTAAGACCTATGACTGTTAGTACTGTAAATCGTAGTGATTTAAATTTAGATGTGATGGTGTTGAATATTCAATCAAGTATGGACTATCCAAATATTTTGCTCTTAACGGAACATTGGTAAACTGAAACTGAACCGCTCTATGCACTAGGTTACACTGTATTGTCCAAATATTCCAGAGAAAATTAAATTCATGGGAGACACTAATTTTCACTTGCAAGCCTTTCCGAAACGAATGGGAGCGGAACAGATGCGCGTTGTTCTCTGTTCTCACTGGTTATGTGATCTGCGGTCGGGTCGGTCAAGTAAACCATCCGTTCATTTTGATCGAAGAAACTCAAACCAGGCTTTGTGCCTGAAGTGCTCATGTTATCTATAATAACCTGTATCAAAAAATAACGCACTACAGATTTCCGCAAAATATAATTTACCCAAATCATAATCAAATAAGGCACATATCATTAGTGTGAAGTAATGGGGCACAAGCACCACAGGACATATAGGAGTAATTATTTTACTATTTACAAATTGTTGATGGATTAAGAGCCTAATAGCTGATTATGCATTCTTGTTAAAAAATATAAAGCGGGCAAAATATTTAAATAGTAATCTCCACCTCATTGTCAAGAACTTTTTAAAAAGAACAGACGAACAACTGAACAGATTTACGGAACCTGTTCTCGGATAGAAATGGAACAGTTCGAACCTGTTCAGCATTCTTTCCTGTTCTTTAACAACTCTACAAGAAGCCCAAAAACTCCTTAAAAATATAACCTACTATTTCTACTATTTTGTTTTCAAATAAATACTTTTCTAAAAATTATGGATAGTTACAGATTTTGAATACTATTTTGAGTATAAACACAATGACACTGATCCAGGTATTAGATTTTTATTGAATTTTAAACATATATAATATATCTATCAACTATTTTATATTTTTAAACACTTTTTTTCTGACAGAGTTTAATGATTTTAAAACAAACAGGGTGTTCCACAAGAAAAATTATATGTCGGGTTCCTATCTCAAAGAATATTAAATTTAAAAAAATATAACTCCACCACAGGATTCTACATAAAAATATTCACTAACATCAGTTTTTACTTTTCTGGTAATTTACAAGACAACTTGGAAAATGGAAAAAATCGCCATCAATATCAAAAATAAGGAGAGCCATCAAAAACCTTTAAGTGACATTTTTGTTTCATCAAAGACAATTATAGTTTAGTGAAACTATAATTGTCTATGGTTTCATCAAAAGAAGCAACACTTCGCAAAAACTATCTTTAATATTTTTTTTCTTTAACATACTCTGCAATTTCAAGGAACACAACGAAATCTAAAATTGATTTCGATTTGATAATATTTTCTATGTTTTTCATTTGCATGTGTAAAACACCAAAAAAATAAATTTTAGAATTTAAAATTCGCATCTATCTAGTAATATTTATCATATGAAAGTGATAGATGTAATAGAATTAAAAGTGATTATTTTTAAAAAGAATAAAGCTTATATGTACTGACTTAATCAAGATGAGGCAAATTGCGCGCATCGCTTTGTGTTTACTTGCTAGGCAAAAACATCCAATGTGAACACATATGCTAGCAAATTTGGCCCAATATTATAATCAGGCTAGTTTACTAGGAATTTAAAACGTATTAGGCTATTGATTCTTATGTACAAAAAAAAAGAGTAAAAGAGAGAACTACAACGTTAAAGGGGTTTTATTATTTCATATGGTCAATGGACCTCCAAATATTAAAAAACCGCGGAGTGCTACCATTTGAAGGGGTGCGTTTTTGAGATTGGGGTGAAAACAGTTTTTCAGTTTTTTTAAAGTTAGATCGAAAACTGCGCATTTTTTTAGGTATTAGTGAACAGAACAGTTGTAGAAAATTAAATTCTCCATCGAATAACGCTTGCCGAATTAAAAATAAAAGTTATTTTTGACAAAAATATGCTCAAAAACGAAACAATAAAACACGAAAAAATGCATTTTTTTTTAAATTTTGCCCTATAACTTTTTTCTCTGGGGGTTTAGGTATAGGCATTGGTTTATAAAAAAAAAAACTTTTATCCCTCATTTAAAAAAGGACGCTAGGTGAAAGACTTCAGAATCATAGTATTCGAGAAACGATTTTTTAAAGTTTGCCACTCGCTTCATTATTCGGCAATTTTAGCTATTTTTTCGCAAACAAGGTTATGTAACTCTTTTCTATGCAGTTTTACATTTAAAATGGTCTATTGTAAGAGGCTCTAAGATTATTTATAAGTAAGTCTTTTTACTTTCAACAATTTTTCCTTATCTTTACGTATAACCTTTAAATTTCTCATTATAACTTTTTATTTGTGCGTCTATGTATATATGATGCCAAATAAAAATAAATATTACTTTTCCTTTAAAATGACGTATTATAAAAATGCCGAGGTTAATTTTAAGCAAAATATGGTTAGTGAAAGTGTCATACTGCAACGATTTATGTTAATTTTTACAATTTTGTTTTTAACTCTTATTATATTAAATTATTATTAAGATGGTTTTATAATGTATACATAATTAATGTGATTTTAAACAGGTAAACACCTCCATTACCTACGGTCGTCGTTTAAATGTGCATAAATCCGATAATTTGTATATGATTTCGACAACCCCGACTTCTAAATATGACTCTTCAGCCAAGGTTACTATTTTTTAGTCACATATGAGTATAATAATTTAAGAGATCGATTAATTTTTTATTTACTATCAAAGCTCCTACTTCACAAGTTTTCCTTGAAAAAATAGCCTCTCGATGTATGAAAGGATGTATAAGAAACTGTGGTTGCAGAAAGTTAGGTAATAATTTATTGTTCAATGTTCTGCAATGAGTGCTTAGGTATCAATTACTAGAACTCTGATAAAACTGAGACTTTGGGAGAAAATACTAAAGCTGAGGAAGAAAGATGTTGAAATTGAATTTTTTTGAATTTTGACTAATTTAGGTAAACAAATAAGCCTTTATTTTTATTTAGCAACGTACAGGGAAAAAGTTATAAAGAGAAATAAGGAAAATTTACGTAAAAATTATTAAAAATCGTTGCAATATGACACTTTGACTAACCATATTTTGTTTAGAATTAATCTCGGCATTTTTACAATACACCATTCTAAAGTTAAGGAAATAAGCTTTCTTTTATTTCACATCATATATACCTAAATCTAGAAGGAAAAAAGTTATAACGAGAAATTAAAAAGACATACGTAAAGGTTAGATATCGTTGAAAGTAGAAAACTTGAACAACCATATCTTACTTATAAATAGTCTTGGAGACTCGTACTATAGACCATTCTAAAGGTAATTGATTTCTCTTTTAACTGAATACACCATTGCTTATACCTAAAACTGTGTAGAAAAGAGTAACAGAACATTATTGGCAAAAAAAAAATAGGTAAAATTGCCGAAAAATGGTGTGAAAGACAACCTTTAAAAATTGTTTTTTCTGAATACTACAAACACTAAAGACTACTACTTCTAAGTTATTTTCTAAAGGAAGAATGGGGGTTCTTTTTCTATGAACCAATGCCTATACCTAAACCCCCATGAAAAAAGTTATTGGGCAAAATTTAAAAAAAAATAAATAAAAAATTGCGTTTTTTTTTGCTTTTTAATTCAAAAAGCATTATTCAATGGAACATTTTATTTCCCACAACTTTTCTGTTGACTACTACCTGCAAAAAGTCCGTAGTTTTCGACATAACCTCAAAAATTGAAAAGGGGCTGTTTTCACCCCAATCTCAAAAGTTAGGGGACCATTGACCATATAAAATAATAAAACCCCTTTAACGTTGTAGTTCCTTTTAAAGTAATAATCAATAGTTGTATGTAGAAATATGCGCTACATATACGGTTTTTACGTCTTGAAATTTTCAAATAACGTTGTCACATACGGTGGTTAATGACACTTTTTAGCAATACGTACAAAACGGCAAATTTCAGTTCTTTTTAGGCAGATTGTATAAAAATACCTACATTTTTTGCATAATACAAAGATTTAAGCTAACAGAGTACACAAATGGAAACAATCTTTTATTACACCAATTTATAAATCCGGCGATAGAGGTAACGTAGCTAATTATAGAGGCATATGCATTCAATCGGCCGTCCCTAACTTATTTGACTGTCTTGTGACATCAGTACTATCATGGGAATGTAAGTGTATTGTCGTTCATCATCAGCATGGCTTTTGTGATGGTAGGTCAACAGTTATGAATCTATTGACCTATCAGGATTATGTCTTTTTTTTTTTTTTTTTTTTTTTTATCTTTGGACAAACCACGAAGGCTAAAAGCCTAAATACTAACGTACCGTGGGTGTCTTAAGCGAGGTAAGAGGGAGTTTGTTGACACGGGACTTAAATACTTGAAGATTTGGGGGAAGGAAAGACCTCCGCGGGCAGCAGGTTCCACAATCTAGAAACTCTAGGGATAAAAGAACGAACAAAGTATGAAGTTCGGGGCCTGTCCAGTTGGACCGTATAGGGATGTATACGCGCGGCAAGTGAGAAGTTCGGGGCCTCTTGAATGCCTTTGAGAATAAACTTCAGGTCGACAGTATTTATACGGATTTTTCGAAGGCGTTTGATAGGGTAAATCATGCGCTGCTGGTGGCCAAGCTTGCATTGTGGGGTTTTGGGCCAAAGATTCTTAAGTGGATACTTAGCTTCCTCACAGGAAGGACACAAAGGGTAAGGATTAATAATTATGTTTCCAAAGATATTGTCGTTTCTTCTGGAGTTCCGCAGGGCTCGCACTGCGGTCCTCTTTTTCCTTCTTTTTATTAATGATATTGTGGGCTTTATTCATCACTCAGAAACACTTATGTACGCTGATGATCTAAAATTGTTCAAATCAATAAAAACAGTTGATGATTGTATTATGCTTCAAAATGATATCGACAGCTTATTGCTTTGGTCAAAATTGAATGGTCTTCGTCTAAATATAGACAAATGCCATAGTATATCTTTTTATAGAACTAATCGATATACACATTTTGACTATAATGTTAGTAATAGTGTTCTGGTAAGAGTTAATGAAATTAAGGACCTTGGAGTACTCATAGACAGATCTCTAACATTTTTTACTCATATATACTCCATTACACAGAAAGGCTATAAGAATCTTGGTTTAATATCCAGAAACAGTAAAGATTTTACCTGTGAGACATTTAAATTGCTTTTTTGTGCTTATGTGAGATCTGGTCTAGAGTATGCTAGTGTGGTCTGGTCACCATTTTACCAGGTACACATAGATGGTATTGAGGGTGTACAGAACAGGTATTTGCGTTCTAGTGCCTATAAAATGAATATTTATTTTTTAGGTTACCACATTGATTATGAATACATTCTCAGTACTTTAAATATTACTTCCTTACAGTCAAGACGCTTTTATTTGGATATGTGCTTTTGTATTCCCTTTTAGTAGGTGACTTAGATTGCGAATATCTCTTATCAAATTCAAATTCAAATTCAATTTATTTACTTTTTGATCAAATACATGATATAAGTTTCGTCCTTAATCTAACTAAAACTAATATAATAAATTATAATAAATTTGTATACAGGACGATGCCACAATATATAAAAAAATTAAAAAACACCAAACAATATTGAGAAACATTGAAAACATTAAAGTGACAAACAAAGTAAGACATCAGTAAATTATAAATTCTAAATTAAAACAAAGTTAAAACAACGCAGTTACGTTCTACGCTCCAGGAATTCTTTTAGGTTGTAGAATACTCCTTCCGTTAAAAACCTTTTTAACCGACCTCTAAATGCCCCAATCGTACTTGAATCTTTTACTTCTTCGGGTAGTTTATTGTAGATCCTTGTACATGCATAGTATGGTGATTTTTCGTACATCGCTGAAGAATGGCTTGGATATGCCAATCCATTTCGATTTCTTGTGAAGTAGTCATGATTTCTCCCATTCTGCCTGAATTGATCCATATTTTTATACACGTATATGGAGCATTTAAAAATGTATATTGATGGAACAGTAAGAATTTTGCTTTGTTTAAAAACATCTCTACAGGTTTCCAGTGGCTTCAGACCAAAAATTTGCCTAATAATTCGCTTTTGTGCCACCAGTATTCGATTCACATTAACAGCTTGTCCCCATAGTATTATATTGTAACTTAAGTGAGGGTAAGCCAGTGCATAATATGTGATCATTAGCGTTGATGTTGGTACTGTCTGCTTAAGTTTAAGTATAGCGAAGTATGCTTGGCTTAGTTTTGAAGAGATGTAGTCCAGTTGATGTTCCCATGTCACCCTTGCATCCAAGTATGTTCCCAGAAATTTCACATCTTTAGTCTGATCAATCTGCACCTTGGGCTCTGTTTTATAGAAATGCACAGTAACTGTTTTATTGTTATTTAGAATCAGACCATTTGAGAAGCACCATCGATCTATACCGTCACATCAAAATTAAATTTTAATACACGTCATCGAACACGTAGCAGGGAACTTTTCTGTATACCTATTCATGCTACCAACTATGGCATGCATTGTCCTTTAAGGAGACTACAACGTAATTTTAATATGAACGATTTTAGTATCCATTATTCAAAATCTAGATTTAAAACTGAAGTTAAGCGCGTATTAAAAAAATGGATAATTAATGTTGTGTTCTTGTTTTTCTATAATATGATATTGCTTGTTATATTTTTAGGGTGATAATTTTTAGTGACTTTTGTTAGGGTTGTAATTTGGAATGTATTTTTGTATTATATTAGCATTATTTATGTACTAAATTTAGTTTAGGTATTAAGAAATTTTTGTAAATGTCTGTAGGTATTTATAAATGGAGCTATTCCGTAAATAAATAAATAAATAAATGTGAAAAAGTTACTTTATTTTTTTTCTTTTATCTTTGGACAAACCACGAAGGCCAAAAGCCTAAATACTAACGGATCGTGGGTGTCTTAAGCGAGGTAAGGGTTTGTTGACACGGGACTTAAATACTTGAAGATTTCGGGGGAAGGGAAGAACTCCGCGGGCAGCAGGTTCCACGTTCTAGAAACTCTAGGGATAAAAGAACGAACAAAGTATGAAGTTCGGGGCCTGTCCAGTTGGACCGTATAGGGATGTATACGCGCGGCACCACGAGTTTCTCTGGTGGGAACCGTGAGTGGAGGAACTATTCTGGACAATTAATCAGAGCAGAAGCCATGAAAGTACCTATAAAAAAGCGATAAATCCCCCACAGCCCGACGATGGACAAGAAAGGGGGGCCTTTCTGTAAGTGAATGATCATTAATGAGACGAATAGCTCTTCTATGGATGGAATCAAGAATGCTTAGGGTTGTGGGGGACGCCATGCCCCAGATATGAGAACAATATTACAAGGGAGGTCGGATTTGGGACACATATTATAAACTGTATAAATTAGAAGGGAAAAAATACTTTTTGGCTCGAAAGAGACATCCAAGCTTTTGAAGCTGCCGTGGCTATAGATACAATGTCTTTATGCCAGTTAAGGTTACTTTCAAATGTGACGCCCACAAGATTGAAGGTGTCCTTGCTCTGTAAAACTTGGCCACTCATAAGTAGAGGATGAGTATTTGATGACTCTTTTGGCGTCAAGGAACATGATTGTGTTTTGGATGCATTGAAATGGACGTGATTTTTGGCGCCCCAAGAGATATCTGCATCGCTCTGCATTTGTTTTCCAAATCAGGTTTAGTAATGGGTTTAGGAACCTGAAAACTGGAGTAAAGGGTAATATCGTCGGCGAAACTATGATGTGAAGAAGAAACAATATTGGTGCGAGAACTGAGCCCTGAGGAACTCCAGCATTTACTTGGTGAAAGCTTAAAGAATGGCCGTCCACAATAACTGATATACGTCGATCAGATAGATAAATAGAGAGCCAAGTACAGAGTTTAGTTGAGAGACCATAGGAGGGAAGTTTATTAAGAAGTGCAGCATGCCAGACCTGGTCAAAAGCTTTGGATATATCAAGAGCAACGATCTGGGACTCACCTAGAAACTTAAAAGACTTATTCCAGCAGTGTGATATGAAGAAAAGAAGATCTGCTGTAGATCTTTTGTGGCGAAATCCATACTGCCTGTCATGCAAAATTTTGTATTTTTCTAAATACTTAAGAATTTGTGAATTAATGAATTTTTCCATTACTTTACAGAGAACTGAAAGAATTGAAATTGGTCTATAGTTAGATGGAAGAGATTTAGATCCTTTATTCAGAATAAGTTAAACATGTGCAGCTTTTCAGCTCTCCGGAAAGATGCCTGTGTCGTAAGAAATTTGAAAGAGCCGAGTTGAGATTGGTGCAAGTTCTGGAGCACATTTTTTTAAAACGACTGCTGGTATGCCGTCCAGCCCAGACGATTTCTTGGTGTTAAGAGAAGAAAGGATACTCTTAATGTGTTTTACCTTAAAAATAATATCGGGAATTTTATGGGGAACTGGGGGTAATAACTGGAATTGGATGGTTTACAGGAGGGTCAAGGGTTGAATTGGCAACAAACTGTTTAGCAAATAGTTCTGCCTTTCCCTAGTGGTAGAAATAATTTCATCTTCCAAAGTTAATGGTGGAAAAGAACTGATACAAAAATTCCTACTTATGTTTTTCGCACATTGATGGTAGTTATTTGGGTACACGCCAAAAAATACATTGAAACCCCCAAAAAAAACAAAAAAAAACAAAAATCAAACAAGTAAATAGAGAACTAAAAATTGACGTTTTGGTGGCAAGTCTGTCACAGAATACGAAAATGTGAAAAAGTTACTCAATTGTTGGTAGTTATTTGGGTATAAGCCAAAAAATAAGTTAAAACCCCAAAAAACCAAAAACACAGATATATCAAATAAGGTATTTTTGTAAAACTTTTTAAAAGACCTTTTTAATGCTGACCTAATATACAGTGTGTCCCATTTAAAAAAGTTTACCTCATAATTTTTTTTTTGAGTTTTTGATGTTAATTTGTTGTTTGTTTTTTTTTATACTCAAAAGATAATAGATAAAAAAGCATAAAACTTTTATAAAGGATGTTTTTTTCTATCCTTCTTAGATATAGTTAATAGCAGGTGGCAAAATAGAAATTAAAACCCTGTACTGCAAGTACCATTAAGTTCAACATTGGTATAAAAAAACTTTATTAAATTAATAAAATTTAAAAGAAAAATATTAAAATTACTGTTTCTAAAAGTCACCCATCATCATACCTTGCAGTGCAAGCTAATAGTTTTTGCTATGTTGAGGGATTTAATTAAGTAAGGGAAATACTGAAATGGTAAGCAAGTGAACTGGTGGTAGGGTGGTGGAAAATGGTAATAAATGCAGAAGCGCGCATTAAAGTAGAGTCAGTTGGGTACCACTAGTCTTGAAAATGTTTAATTTTCAAGAGCTTTAAATATTTCACCTATCACTAATCTAATCTACCACTAGCTTACCACCTCGTTGCCACGCCATATGCTTACCATTTCAGTGTGCACCTTGCCTTACAGGGTAGATACAAACCAGATGGTTAGATGAGAAGCTGTGCTGGATCTCGCCATCTGTTTTTAAATTTTTTTAAATTTATTCTTTAGAACAAATAAAAGCAACTTATTATTATTATTAATATCGATCAGCTAAGCTTATACTTCACTCCTCTATTGGTAGGAAAGCCCAAGAGAGGATATCAGGATTTACTACAGCACGGCACATTAATATACTGGAGGATACCTTGACCCAGTTAAGTACCACCACCAAATATAAGCCCTGTATACAGGGCCAATAGTAAAAACAAAAATATATCCATAGAAATTTTCAAGCACATCAGATTAAAATGGGTAAGTTAATTACATGCTAAACAGTGTATATTCCACTAATCTGACAACTTCAGAGTAACGTAAAGAAAGCGGAGAGCTACAAAAACTTGTAAAAAAACATCACTTTGACATTCTTGAGTGTGTTTTTTTTTATTTCAAGGAAAATAATTTAAGAATAACAAAAATATATTATTTGGTACGATATGTAGGTACGATTTTCACAAGCTGAAATAGTAACAGTATTTTTTGACATATTTAAATATCTATAGCTCCCCCACCGATGAAAAGGAATACATTATATAACTTTTTCTTCTTCCTTTCATCCAAGCTTTGCAACCTAATAGGTCTCTGTGACAAGTAAATCCTCATTTAGCATCTTGGGCTCCCCTACTATATCTTTTCCACTTACCAGCTTTAATAGGTGTTACATAATGGTCAATAGCACCTTTACCACCACCCATTCTCATGCCTTGCCCTTTTTTGTAACTGGTTGCCATGGTGAGTCCACTCTCCACAAGGCAAACATTCGGCTAGTGTCCATCTTTCTACCAATAGTAAGACGAATCATTTCATAGTGACCCCATTTTAGTCTTCCACCACCCAATGCCTAGAATATTAAAGCTATTTTATTTAAATAAGATACCTAAAGATATATCTGCATTCAAGTCTAGGCAGACTCAATCTACAGATATAATCAATTTATATAACTATCACTCACTACAATGCCATACTGCTTGTGTAACAAGAAATTATGCACTTCTTCTGGTCCTCTCATATACCTCAGTCTCTTCTGCATCTTTGGAGCTCTTATACTCGGTGGCAAAATAGGCATTTTGTCCATAAACCGAAGTTTAGGTTTATCAGGAAATTCAATATCTACAGCAAGAAACAAAACTTTAGTAAAAAGCAAACATTAAAAAAAAGTACATATTTAAAAGCAGTAAACACTGTATTTTTTGCTAACATTAAAGTTTTTAATGGGATACTTACGGTCATAGGTTGGTGGAGGCTTAAAGTTTTTTAACCCGCATGTTTGAATCAGATAAACTGTGGGACCTAAAAAAATGAACAAAGTTAGGTAGTGATTGAGGCCTATATTAAAGTATTTACCCCTTAAAGTTAATAATTTGGTGATGTTCATTTTGAAGTTATTGACTGCAATTGTGAGGTTAGGTTTTCTTGTAGGTTTTATTCAAGGGGATAAACTTTTTAATAAGGAGCGCTCAATCCCTTTTAAGCTTATGTTCACTAAATTTTGTGACGTAATTCTTTGTTTACAATCTTACTGGTAGCCAAAAGCTTTTTTCGCGGTTTCACTATTGGGACTATCGCACCGCCGAGGGTAGGCTGGGGGGGAGAGGGGAGTCGTTGTGGTTCGCCTTGAGCCCTCAGTTAGAAGGGGTCCCAAAATGGGGGTCCTCTTAAAAAATAAGGTACATAGGGGGTTTGGGAGCGTTGTTGTGAGGGCAACGTTTCGTTCTCGAGATATTCACCATCAAAGTTGAAATTCAAACTATCCTTAATTTCACTACATGAAATATTGTGTGCCATTTAAGTGTTATATCAGGAATTCAGTGCAAAAAGAAGGGAGAATATAGTATAAATAAGGATAGTTTGAATTATTAACTTAGATGATGAATATCTAGAGAACGTTACCAAAAATATTTTTTCATATCTGTGATCAGCACCCCAAATTTGGTCAAAATCGGAGTTGCCGCAACCTTCTAGACAATAACCATATTTATTTTTGTCAAAGCTTTTGGAAGTAGGACCATATTAAATTATACCATAGTATGTTGGGTGCCAGATGCCCTTTGTATTTCATGCATACCTAATGGCAAATGTGGCAAATATGGGCATTTTGGGCATTTAATGGAGATATGGCCCCCAGCGCTAGCCCAAGGGGTGAGGGTGATGAGTGGAGGTGAAAAGTGAGGACTTTTACATTTTTCCTCGGGCCGGCCTATGGCCTCCCTTCAGAAAGTCGATATGACCACCCCTGTTGTAAGGGGGCTATATAGAGATGGGATCTTTTTTTTGCTTCTTCGAATAGGGACCTGCATTCAGCCCCGGGCCCCGATACCTATAGGTACGCCACTGCGCGGTGTTGTTGTTATTTTTGCATTTTAGCATGGACAATAATTATAGTGAAACTATAATTGTCTTTGATTTTAGTCATTGGACTTTTATACAGGGTGTAATTTAATTGATGGCTAAAAATACAGGGCATGATTCCTTAGCTTATTTGAGGAAGAACAGTCCATATAAATATATTATGTCTATAACCTCTTAACTTTTGAGATACAGAGTGTTAAAATTTCAAAAAAAAAAAAAAAAAAAAATTAAAAAAATATTGTATCCTAACTATTCTTTAACCAATTCTGTTTTTATTTGGCAATAATATTAATGACATTAAGGGGATAATTTATCACTAACTTAATTACTTTTAATAAGTCGATTCTCTTCCTAAAATAAGCTAAGGAATTATACCCTGTATTTTTAGCCATCAATTAAATTACACCCTGTATAGGTATGTTCATAACTGTTTATAGTTAAATTTATGGATGGTGGAGGGGAGGATAACCATCTGAATGTTTTAAATGTGTCCGTTGAAAGAAGCAACTTAATGTGGCGCCACCGTAGCCAGAGGAGACTTTTAACCAATGAGCATGAATTATTAGAGTGAGATACAAAATGAAAAAGGACAGATAGATACAAAATAAAAAAGGAAAGAAATACCAAAATCCCTCCACTGGCTACTGTGGCGCCATCCCAATTTGCTACATTTCGATGGCCACTTTTTCAACTTTTCCGCCATAAAATATGGTTATCCTCCCCTCCACCATCCATAGTTAAATTGAATAGTTATTAAGTAGTGCAGTTACAGGGAATTTTAAACCTGTCAACAGGAGTCACTGACCCCTGGATATTTTTTTAAAGGGAATTTACGTTTTAATCGTTATTAAGGGTAAAATGCTGTTTTTTAAAGTGGTTTTGTTTTATTATGGAAGCATTGATTTATTTTGTCCGATAAAAAAATATTATGGCAAAAAGGTGACGTCACAAACCTAACCTATATTTTCGAACAAATATTAGAAAATCAAGTACTCCTTATTAAAAAATTATCTCCTTGGGTTTTTCTAACTAAAAAATCTTTCTTTGTCGAAATAGAACGGGGTATTTTTTTTTATCTGGTACCCTTAGTTTATGAAAATGTTTGCTACATTTTAAAACTTATAGGTTTGTTCCAATAAATCTTTTTTTAATAAACTGTCCATTTTAAATATTTAGAACAAATATTTTTGACGTTAATGGTTTTATGCACAAAGTTTTATGGCTTTAGGATTATGACTTGCAAAACCGTATTACATGCTGCTGGCATCTCTTAACAAATACTCTAAACTCCTTATGATTTGTAACGAAAATCGCCCCTGTAAAAAGCTCAGTATCACTATTCCTACCCAGATGGCAACACAAACACTGAATTTTCAGGTAGTCTATTCCCTTAGAATTGTTTCATTTTCCTAATAAAATTAAATTGTAGGGTGCTCGCTGATTAGAGAAAC